>OLKM01003519.1:7500-34819 GCA_900291075.1 Melanogrammus aeglefinus | reverse complement strand
GCAGTCAGCAGGCAACGACTCGAACGACAGCGGGTAGTCAGGCATGGCAGGGTTCAGTGCAGGGGGAATACTATGAGGAAGAAGTGGTTACCAAGGACAGGCTAAGAGACAGAGGTCAGAAAGCTGTGGGAGCCGATTACTGACTAGTGACCTAACGACGAATGCGCCGGCTGTACGGAATTCCCCGGCGAAGTAGGAATGGATTGTGAATTGCGACTGGTGTGCGAGAGAAGACCATTGTGTCAAGTAAGCCACTAGATTGGAGGCTAGTGGACGCCGTAGCAGGACGCGAACAACCGTGACTATACAATAAGTATACTTAAAGAATGTGTATCCGTTTATCATGATTGTAGTTTTAATGTGTTTCCACATTACATATTTTCAAATAATGCTTTTTGCTTTGGATCTGCTTCTGCAACCGTATTGCTGTCTAAGAATGCAGCTAAATGATCGGCTTCAGTCATGTTTAAATTAATCACCGGAACTAATGTTCAGACTTTCAGTGAAACATACATTAATTCCTCAAGCGAAAATGAAAAGAGGAGCAACGGACAACGTTGAACCGTATAGCTCGAACCGTGCGATGCTCAGCATCAGGCTTCGAGAGGCAGGAAGGAGTGTGACGCGGAAGTCTCCCTGCGTGCTGCGGAAGTGTTGTTGCAGAGAAGAGAGAGAGACATTATTTCCGATTCCATCAAGTGTTACATTGCTTGTTTTCGAGAGCCAAAAAGCCGTTATGAGTCTGACATAGCATTTCTCATTTAGCACCCGCTACGTGATTAGTGAACCAATACAGTACCGGTTACCGTTTGCTTAAAGAACAAGGAAGGCTGACGAACACACATGGCCTGGAGTAAGCGTAGCCGTCGTGTATGTGTGGACATTGTGACGCTTAAAAGTCCTGATTGGTTCATAAGATAGTGCATGGCGAACAGAGCAATGGAGGCGCTCTTTACATAAGAGGTTAGTGATAAAACACAATGAACGATGGTCAGAGGGTATAAAGAGAAATATATTTATGTACTAAGATCAAAAGTTGATTCCTGACGGAATCGAACCCGGCCGCGGCGGTGAGAGCCGCCGAAGTCCTAACACTTAGACCACCAGGAGCATGTGAGGGCCACCAAGGAGTAGATCATATAATACTAGTACACCCGGGAGCCGAGAGGTCCTAACCATTAGACCACCAGGACGGGAGAGGTGCACCAATAGACGACAAGGAGACGTTCAAACCACCAAGGGCCAGCCAGGGGGGTCCTGACACTAAACCACCAGGGAGTTCTGACCCTAGACCCACCAGGAGAGTCTGATAACTAGACCACCAGGGGAGGTCCTGACAACTAGACTGATAAAAACAACATAACAGTTCAAGAACAGGTGAAGAAGAATATTATACCATGATTGCAAAAGTTTGTTCCCCTGACCGGGAATTCAAGCCGGGCCGCGGGCGTGTGAGGAGCCAGAATCTCTAACCACTAGAACCACCAGGGAGCATGAGATCCCAACCACTACACCACCACAGAGTGAGAAGAGTCCTAACACTAGACCACAGGGGACGTCCCTAACCTTCCCTAGACCACCAGAGCCATGTGGTTGCGGCCAAGAGTGAAAACTTATCAGCACTAGACCAACAGGGAGCCCTGAGTGGTCCTAACAACTAGACCACCAGGGACTCCCAGTCACTAGACCACCAAGGAGCATCAATTCTTCATCACTAGACCACCAGGGAGCCGGGAGAAGCTCCTAACCATTTAGACCACCAGGTTGTCCTCGGCCACTAGACCACCAGGAGCGGAGAGGTGCTAACCACTAGACGACAAGGAGCACGTTCAAACCACCAGGCCACCAGGGAGTCCTGATCACTAGACTACAAGGGGAGGTCCTGATCACTAGACCACCAGGGGAGTCTTGACCACTAGACCAGAGGGAGTCATGACCACTAGACCACCAGGGGGAGTTTCTTGGCCACTAGACTACCAGGGGGGAGGTCTTGACCACTAGACAACCAGGGAGCGGGAAGAGGTGCTAACCACTAGACGACAAGGGAGACGTTCAAACCACCGGCCGGCAGGGAGGGTCCTGACCCTAGACCACCAGGGGAGTCCGACCACTAGAGACTACCAGGGGGAGGTCTTGACCACGACCACCAGGGAGCGGAGAGGTGCTTAACCACTAGACGAACAGGGGAGACCGTATCAACCCACCCAGGCCGCCAGGAGTCCTGACACTAGACCACCAGGGAGAGTCTTGACACTAGACCACCAGGGGAGGTCGACCACTAGACTGATTAAGACACAGGTAACATGTTCAAGAAAGCAGTGTAAGAAAATATTAGGTACCATGATTCCAAAATTGAGTCCCCCTGACCGGGAATCGAACCCGGGCTGGCCGCAGGCAGAGTATTGACGAGAACGCCGATCCTAAACCAACTAGACCACCAGGGAGCATGAGAGTCCAACCACCTAGACCAAAAAGGAGTATGAGAGGTCCTAACCATTAGACCACAGGGAGCATGTGGGTCCTTAACGCACTAGACCACAGGGAGCATGTGGGTGTTGCGCCAAGGAGTGAAACTTATCAGCACTAAGACCAACAGGGAGCCTGAGTGGTCCTAAACAACTAGAAACACCGGGGGACGTCCCAATCACTTGACCACCAGGGAGCATCAATCTTCATCATTAGACCACCGGGAGCCAGAAAGTCCTAACCATTAGCCACAGGTTGGTCCTGGCCCTAGACCTTCCAGGGAGGGGAGAGGTGCTAACCACTAGACGACAAGGGAGACGTTCAAACCACCAGGCCACCAGGGGGAGATCTTGACCACTAGACTACCAGGTAGGGATGCAACGGTACAGTTTTCCCACGGTTCGGTATGCATCACGGTTTTTGGGCTACGATAACGATACGGTTTCGATATTTTAATATACAACTACTCAGACTAGCAAAAGGCAATATTGCAATGTAAAAAATAATTAAAAGCAGCACAGATATAATCAAACCACAAACTTTATAAAACAAGTATTAGATCAAATTAAACAGCAAACATAAAAACCACACAAATTAAATATTAATAGTAAGTACTAGCACTACAAATACAATAAATGTAAACATGACAACACCTCAGTCCTGACATTACAGCCGATGCAGACAGACGACGCGGGCGAGCGGATAGCGAGCGAGGGGAAAAGTGATTAGAATGTGTACTTTTCAATGAGCCCTGTGCTGACGTGCCGCGAGCGACGTCGCGCCGGTCCAGCGATGTTCGCTCAACCCTGAATTTATCGCAACGCGTTGTCTCTATCTGGATACATTTCGCGGCGCTGTTCCCGCCCCTAAACACTTCTTATTGGGTTGATAAAGAACACCGCTGCTTCCTGTTGAATGTGTTTACATCCCTCGATGATTGATTGGTTTGGATTCTTAACACATAAAATACACTCGAGACAAAATCGTCACGCTGCATAATCAGACACCCTCGTGCGAGTTTTCGTCGCCGTTTCGCTCGCTCGCTGACGAGGTTAAGAGCCAATCAGAAGGTCCCAGGACCCAGCCCAGCGCTCCTCAGCGTTCAAGGAAACGTACCGAAAATACCGTTGTTTGCCGTTGTGCATTGAACCGAACAGGGCGTATTGAACGGTTCGGTAAAATACCGAATATTGTTGCATCCCTACTACCAGGGGGAGGTCCTGATCACTACACCACCAGGGGGAGGTCCTGACCACTAGACCACCAGGGGGAGGTCCTGACCACTAGACTGATAAGAACTGGTGGGGCTTACCTCTACGCACAGTCTCAGCTCTGGTACTGTACTCCTGGATAGGGTTGGCGACTCTATTCTTCTCTGGAGTTGCCAGGGGCATGAGGCACCGGGCGGGTGTGGGGATACTCCGGGAGTTTACCCCGGTAGACGAGAGGGTCGCTCGCCTCCTGCGCCTAAGGGTGCTGGGGGGGAAACTCTGTACTGTTGTTTTTGCGTATGCACCGAACAGCAGTTCAGAGTACTCGGCCTTCTTGGAGACCCTGAATGGAGTCCTGTATGGGCTCCCAGTAGGGGACTCCGTATAGTTCTACTGGGAGACTTCAACGCCCATGGTGGCAATGATGGAGACACCTGGAGAGGCGTGGTGGGAGGAACGGCCTCCCTGATCTAAACCCGAGTGGTCGTTTGTTACTGGACTTCTGTGCTAGTCATGGATTGGCCATAACAAACACCATGTTTGAACAATAAGGGTGCTCATAAGTGTACATTGTACCAGAGTACCCTAGGCGAAGATGTCGATGATCGATTTTTGTAATCGTGTCATCTGATCTGAGGCGGGCATGTTTTGGACAACGTCGGGTGAAGAGAGGGCTGAACTGTCAACCGACCACCGTCTGGTGGTGAGTTGGATCAGGAATGGGGGAAGATTCTGGACAGACCTGGTAAGCCAACGAGTAGTGCGGTGAATTGGTGAACGTCTGGAGGAGGCTCCTGTCCTAGGATCTTCACTCACACCTCGGCGGAGCTTTTCTAGCATTCCTGTGGAGGTTGGGGCATTGAGCCGGAGTAGGCGGTGTTCAAAGCCTCCATTGCTGAAGCTGCGGGGGGTGAGTTGTGGCCATCAGGTCTTAGGTTCCTCAAGGGGCAGTAACCTCTGCGGACCACCGTGGTGGACACCGGTGGTCAGGGAAGCCGTCCGACTGAAGAAGGGAGGCCTTTCGGGATATGTTATCCCAGAGGACTCCTGACGCAGTTGCAGGGTACCGACAGCGCTCGAAGGGCTGCAGCCGCTGCCGTGTCAGAGGCTAAGCAGCGGGTGTGGAGAAGTTCGGAGAGGCCATGGAGAAGGACTTTCGGTTCGCACCAAAAGTTATGTATGCTGACGAAACCATCCGGCACCTCAGGAGGGAAACGGGAGAACCATCCAAGCTGTGTACAATAAGGATGGGACTCTGTTGACCTCAACTGAGGAGGTAGTCGGACGTTGGAAGGAACACTTTGAGGAACTCCTGAATCCGACAAACACGCCCTCTATGATGGAGGCAGAGCTCGAGGTTGATGGTGAGTTTCATCGTCAATTTCCCTGGTGGAGGTCACTGAGGTGAGTTTAAACAACTCTGCAGTGGCAAAGCCCCAGGGGATTGATGATGATCCAGCCAGAAATGCTAAAAGCTCTGGGTGTGTGAGGGGCTGTCATGGTTGACAAGCCTATTCAAACATTGGCATGGGAGTCCGGAGCACTAGTGCCAAAGGGAGGTGGCAAACCTGGGGTGGTGGTCCCCCTGTTCAAAAAAGGGGGACCAGAGAGTGTGCTCTCAATTACCGGGTGTATGTCACTACTTCTCAGCCTCCCTGGTAAAGTTCTACAGCCAGTGATCAGTCCGTTCCCGGTGCGGTGTTGGCCTCCGATCCAGGGCTGGCACCTTGTCACCAATCGCTGTTTGTGATAATTAGTCATGGGACAGGAGGTATCGAGCAAAGTCGTGGTGGGAGGGGTTGCAGTTCGGTGGTCTGAGGATCTCGTCACTGCTCTTATGCAGATGATGTGGTCCTGATGGCATCATCGGCCTGGTGACCTTCAAGCACTCACTGGATCGGAACGGCGGCCAGACTGTGAAGCGGCTGGGACATCAGGATCAGCCACCTCTAAATCGGGAGGCCATGACTCTTAGCAGTAGAACCGGTGGTTTGTCTAGACTCCAGGGTAGGAAGATGATGTCCTTAGCCGCAAGTGAAGAAGTTCAAGTAACCTGGGTCTTGGTTCGCGAGGTGAGGGGCGATGGAGCGTGAGATTGGCCGAAGAATCGGAGCAGCGGGGAGGCGTGATATTGCGTTCAGCTTCACCGCCACCGTGTGTGACGACAAGAGAGCTGGAGGCCGCAAGGCAAGACTCTCGATCTAAGTGGGTCAATCTTCGTTCCTATCTTCACCTATGGTCATGAGGATGGTGATGACCGACAAGGGACAAGATCTGACGAGTACACAGCGGGCCGAGATAGAGTTTTCTCAGGAGGAGGTGGCTGACCTCTCCGCTTATGAGATAGTCAGGTGAGAATGTTCAGTACATCCGTGAGGAGCTCAGATTTAGAGGCGCTGCTCCTTTTGAGTTGAGAAAGGAGTCAGTTGAGAGGTGTTCGGGCATCTGGTAAGGATGCCCACTGGGCGCCTCCCTTGGGAGGTGTTCCAGGCACGACCAGTGGGGAGGAGACCTCGGGGAAGACCCAGGACTAGGTGGAGAGATTATATCTCAACACTGGCCTGGGAACGCCTCGGGATCCCCCCGTCAGAGCTGGTCAATGTGGCTCGGGAAAGGGAAGTCTGGGGCCCCCTGCTTGAGCTGCTGCCCCCGCGACCCGACCCCGGATAAGCGGATGAAGATGAGATGAGATGAGATTCAAAAAATGAGTTCCCTGACCGGGAATCGAACCCGGGCCGCGGCGGTGAGAGCGCCGAATCCTAACCACTAGACCACCAGGGAGTTTTAGACGTCCTAACCACGAGACCACCAGGGAGCATGAGAGGTCCTAACAACTAGACCAACAGGGAGACGTCCTAACTACTAGACCACCAGGGAGCATGTGGGGTGTGCACCAAGGAGTGAAACTTATCAGCACTAGACCAACAGGGAGCCTGAGTGGTCCTAACAACTAGACCACCGGGGGGACGTCCCAATCACTAGACCACCAGGGAGCATCATTCTTCATCACTAGACCAACAGGGAGCCGGAGAGGTCCTAACCATAAGACCACCAGGTTAGGTCCTGACCACTAGACCACCAGGGAGCATGAATCTTCATCACTAGACCACCAGGGAGCCGGAGAGGTCCTAACCATTAGACCACCAGGTTGGTCCTGACCACTAGACCACCAGGGAGCGAGGAGAGGTGCTAACCACTAGACGACAAGGGAGACGTTCAAACCACCAGGCCACCAGGGAGGTCCTGACCACTACACCACCAGGGGGAGGTCCTGACCACTAGACTACCATTGGGTGGTCCTGACCACTTAACCACCAGGGGGAGGTCCTGACCACTAGGCTGATAAGAACACAGGTAACATGTTCAAGAACAGGTTGAAGAAGAATATTTAGGTACCTTGATTCAAAAAGTTGAGTTCCCTGACCGGGAATCGAACCCGGGCCGCGGCGGTGAGAGCGCCGAATCCTAACCACTAGACCACCAGGGAGTTTGAGAGGTCCTAACCAGTAGACCAGCTCCGAGCCGGAGAGGTCCTCAGCACTAGACCAACAGGGAGCATGAGCGGTCCTAACAACTAGACCACCAGGGGGAGGTCCTAATCACTAGACCACCAGGGAGCATCAAATCTTCATCACTAGACCACCAGGGAGCCGGAGAGGTCCTAACCTTTAGACCACCAGGGGGAGGTCTTGACCACTAGGGGGAAGTCCTGACCACTAAGACCACCAGGGGGAGGTTCTGACCACTAGACTGATAAGAACACAGGTAACATGTTCAAGAACAGGGTGAAGAAGAATATTTAGGTACCATGATTCCAAAATTGAGTTCCCTGACCGGGAATCGAACCCCGGCCGCGGCGGTGAGAGCGCCGAATCCTAACCACTAGACCATCAGGGAGCATGAGAGGTCATAACCACTAGAGTCTAGACCATCAGGACCATGAGAGGTCCTAACCACTAGACCACCAGGGAGCATGAGAGGTCCTAACCACTAGACCACCAGGGTGCATGAGAGGCTTGGATCAGGGAGTGTGTTCCAGACCACCAGGGAGGACCACTGGATCACCAGGGAGCGGGAGAGGTCCTGACCGCTAGACCACCAGGGAGAGGTCCTAGACCAACAGGGAGTGTGAGAGTTCTGGATGGTCTGGACCAGGAGATTTGTAAGGTAATAAGTAGTTTTAGAACAGCCGGTCTTTGTATTCATGTGTTTTAAATACATTGAAGTACATGTCTAGCCAAAATATTACTTTGACGGTATGTTGATATTTAAAATATATCATATGCGTTAAACCTACACTAAAACCTAAATAATATGATAATATGGTCTGTATCTTTGACTTTCTTCTACCGGGGAGCCAGGGAGGTTTCAACATGCAGGAGGTCCTCCACCCAAAGTGCAATGCGGTAGTTGCACACGTTTGAAAGAATTTACTCTGTGTGTTTGTGGGAATGTTTGCGTGCTTGTGAGTGCGTGTGCGTGTTTGTGTGCGTGTGCGTAAGTGTGTGCGTGCGAGCGAGTGACGTAGAGGACTTTAACCCCATTGATTGGCTGAGCCCTCTACGCTATATTTGACGCGACACTAACTAGCCGCAGTGGCAGCACACGTACAGTATCAATAATAAACAACTTCTAAAGAAGAGGAAACATCTTGGTCAGAGACTTTTCGGCCTTGGTTTTAGTCCTAGTATCCTAGTCGTACTCCGTCGGAGTTTTAAAGAACAGGGCCATGGTCGGCGTGAAAGTGATCGCGAATGACGCTGACTTCCAGCCGGAGCTAGCGGCCGCCGGGTCCAGGCTAGCAGTGGTGAAGTTCACAATGGCCGGGTAAGCTACTAGCCGCCTGGGCTGTTGGGACGAGCTAACGTGAGCCACACAGCTGGTGGCTAGTGGCCCGAAATGACGCAAACATACATTATTGTATGTCTGCTGTATGGTCCATGTCTTTTGTTCACGCCAGTCATCGGATAGGAGCAACAGCATGCTACTTGGAGCTCTCGCCGAAGCTAAAGTAGCAGGCTAACGATAGCCGAGGCTAATAGCAAGCCATCAAACCATATCTAGGCTAACATGGCAAGCTAAACACAGCTGAGGCTAAAAGAAAAAGCTAACGATGGCTAAATAGCTAGCTGTGACATAGCAGTATTGGCATTGCTTCCTGAGGTTCAGCTCATTTCCTTATACTTTGCAGTCACCAGCTAACTAATGATCCAGGACGTCATTTTACAATTTTGTCCTTAACTTTGTGGGACGCGAACGGAGAGGGGGCACTTTGTCTTTTCTTCTAGTAAACTTGTGTTACTTGTAAATATCGACATAAGGGAGATTGGGACAGCGCATTAACCCTCTGGTTGAATTCCTAGATGTCGACCCTGCATCAGAATATCCCCTGCCTTCAACCTGTTGAGTAACAGATACCCACAAGTGGTCTTCCTTGAAGTAGACGTACACGTCTGTCAGGTGAGTGTTGTTGAAATAAAGTTCCTGCCTTAGGAAATCAGGTCCACATTCTTGGTACTTGATATCATGAATTGATCACAGTGGTATGGTTCTAACCGTCCACCAGTGTACATACTCCCATGTCGTTTATATTGGTTTCTACTGTAGCAGAAGTCAAAACACAAAGTAGCCCGCTTGTCCCGTTGGTTCTCATTTTGTGAAGTTGTAAATTTTTCCATCTTTGCCCTTGATGCACGGAGAAGCCTGTATGCACTATTGTACTGTTGACATGGTTAATTAAGTTACAAGGACATAACTACACAGTGACACCTGGAAGTTTGTCTACTGTGTCGACCAGAAACCCAGCTGACCCTGTTGAAGCATGTTATTTCATATATGAAGTTGCAACTGCTGATGCACTCATGGCTCTTATTACAAGCCATTGGAATCAGGTTTTAAGTAACTGTTTTGTTCAGGTTGCAGATTTATTTCAATAAAGGGAATAACGCCTCTTCTTTTTGGTAGGCTACTGCGGCCGCCAATAACATCTCTGCCACGCCCACCTTCCTGTTCCTGAGGAACCGGGTGCGTGTGGACCAGTACCAGGGGGCGGATGCTGCTGGCCTGGAGGAGAAGGTCAAACAGCACACAGAGAACGACCCCGGAAACAATGAGGACTCAGACATCCCCAAGGGATATGTGAGTACAGCACCGTGGTGAACCTCCCATTAAGGCTGTAGTGACCACAGACGCACGTACTGGTGTGGAGAACTGTTGGGAAGTTTATGTGACAATAAAATCCACAACAATACCAATGGCCAAGGAACTAGTGGAGGAAGAGAAGAGAACTCGATGTTGGAAATCATCACATTTGAAACATCATGCCTCCCAAATCTATGGGCAGAGTCTACTGAGATTTTTTGGACTAGTCAGTACAAATAAAGATATACTGATTCTCATCACTAAGATCTCTTAAAGCTCCAGTTTGTAAATATTGTAGCATCTAGCTATGAGGTTGCAGATTCCCAGCAACTGAATCCTTCCCATTCCAACAGCTAGGGTGGCCTCTACTGCGTTAGGTGCTAGTAGGTACTTCCAAAATAATGTCACCGTATGCGTCAACATCAGGGTCACAGGATGAGTTTCCATAATAGATATATGAATTGTATTCCGTAATTTAGTTTGTACACACAACTATAGTTCGCAGCTTATAAGTAAGGTTGTTTTTACAAGGCATGCGCTTTTCTGACGCATGTACCCTTAATAATGCCCCTGTCAGCATTTCTGTCTACCAGCATCTACTTAATGAATGCATAGACCACTTCTGCTCTGCTGCGACACACTCGCAGCGATCACAAAGAGCCCACCGATGCGGTAGGCTCCTGGTGTCTTCAAAACCGAGCTGTTTGGTCAGTTTTAACCGAACCCTAGAGCCTTTCCCTCAATAGTACGGTTTGTTTGGGGTGGTGTGAACTCAGTGGTGTAGTCTACGTGATACACAGGAATACGCCGTATACCCACTAGGAATGCTCCAGGATTTCCGTATACCCACTTAAAAATGTGCACGGATACGTATCAATCGTTTTGTGACAGAACGTTCACTTCAGTGTTTATTTTTCAAGTTTTTTTCGTTTTTTTTGTTGGGTATAACTGCAATAAAATACTCTTAGCGCGTGCGCGCTCGTGCGTTGCCCTGTCCCTGTTACGAAGCGCCAAGCTGCCCCTGCATCTCTGCATGTTAGTTGGCGGGCCAAGCCCCTCCCTTGCGCTGTGATTGGCCACCCGAACAGATTGAAAGTTACGATTACAAAATTACAGTACGAAAAGCAAACTACACTATTTCAGTGTTTTAGTTAGTTTTAAGCCTGGCCCAAAATCTACTGCTACCACTTCGGTCGACCCTGCAGCAGCAGATGCCACTACCAGAGCTACGGAGACTAGCAAAGACACAACAGAAACGTGTGCGCGTGTGTGTGTGTGCGCGTATCTAGTCCTCCCATAATAATGTGTATACCACATAACAAGTAGTCAACAGAAGACACTGTTTTTAATCCCACTGTACATCTCCTTGTTACTTTTAGATGAGAACCCCTGACCAGCCTTGTGGACTGAGGGTCAAGACAAGGGAATTTAGGTTAGAGTGGAGGGAAAGAAAGTTAGGTAAATGTCAGCCAACATGCAGTTGGTATACACAATTGAAATTCATAAAGTTAATTACTATGCAAATGAGAGTGTAGCTAATTCATGGTCATTTTTAAGGTGCACTAATTTCAGACTTTTACACAATTCAATAATTACTGTTTGGTATGTTAGATAACAACAGTTGGAGCTAAAATTAGAGCAATTGAAAGAGTGAAACATTAGTCTCCCTTCATCTCCTTCTCATGCATTGGTTAGTCATGGTTGTAAACAGTTCATTAAATTATTTTGAGTAGGCTTTGACCTTGTTTAGCAGGTGCTACTGCTACTTTAGATGCACAAAGGACAACTCGTCATTTTTGTGTTTTATTTGTTCATACTGTTATTAAAACTGATAAGCCTGCTTTCAGCTTTCCATGATTGTTGATAATCGTGCATCGTCTGCACGTGTCCCTCCTGCCCCTGAAGACCATGGATTGAGGTGCGCTTTTCTCCCTAATGAAAGTAACCTGTGTGTCCGTGTGTGATTTCAGATGGACCTGATGCCCTTCGTCAGCAAAACGGGCTGCGAGTGTCTGAATGAGAGCGACGACTGTGGCTTTGACAACTGTCTGACAAAAGAGGACTCCTACCTCGAGTCTGACTGTGATGAACAGGTACTAACTGAGACACTGCTGCAGTACTGCTCTTTATACATCCAGTCTGTGAGGAACAGGTAGTACTGAGACACTCGGTGCGTTTACATGGGACAGCTAGATCGGATTAAGGCTTATACCGATTTTGCTACTCGAACGGACTGTAAATTATCCGAAACGTACATGGCCTTAGAGGTCGGATAACGGCCGGCGCATGGCTGAATTCTGCTACCCTAGGTGGCGCTGTAGCCCTTTCAACCAGTGGTTATAGAGCCACTGCCGGAGACCCCTACGTCCCAGCAACCACAAACACGGGCGGCGATTGTTGCCGTGTGCGGGACAGCTGTCGGTTCACTTCGGGTCCATGTTATTTCTCCCGACGCTCCATTGTTCCTACCTCTCGGTCGTATGCGGACTCCTCCGGCGGCGGAGCATGCGGGAGGAGTCCAGCCGGGGGTAGTCTGTATACGACGAGAGGTCGGAACAATGGAGCGTCGGAGACATGGACCCCAAGTGAACTGACAGCTGTCCCGCATACGGCAACAATCCCTTACTCCTCCGTGTAGCGTTTCAATATGGACTTCAAAGAGTCACAAGCCAAAGTTCCTTTTCCCTCAATTCCTTCTCCACCATGGCCGAGACAACCGCCACTGACGAGTCTTTGTTGTGGACGTACCAGAGAGTCGGAGAACCCGACGCAGTCTTTAAGATTCATAATATCAGAGAATATCCCCGTCAGTTCGGTCGCGGCGAAATGAATGAATAAAGATCGTATACACGTCCAGTAGAAAAAAAACGTTTACTTTGACGGATGTGCCTGAAGTGACTACTTTACAACCTCGTTGATGACCAACGTTTAGGAAAACATGCACTTTTAATTCAGCCTTGGGTGGAATCGATGCGTGGTGTGTACTGAATGCATGTTGATTATGGTCCGCTCCTTATATAGGGGGTCATGGCATAACACCGGCTACCTCCATCTTCTGCGTCACCTTTTTAAATAAATGGCCGTTTCCCGACGGCGCGTCATGGATACAGAGTGGGCGCTGCCTGGATGAAAATGTGTTTCAGCTCTACTCTAGCAGTTATTCATAATTTATTATTTTATTTAATCAATGTTCAGTACACTACCTCTTAAATGTTAGACAAAGTTTTGAAAACAGGCATGTGATGGAAATCCAAGCAGTTGTTTTTTTATATTGTTTAATTATATTTATTGTTATTATTATTAAAAAAAAAAAGTATTGTGATAAATATCGATCAATATAAAAAAGCATATTGATACAATTTCTGGCCATATCGTCCAGCCCTTCTACTCCCATAATGCTGCAGTACTATTCACAGATACTACTTAAATACCGCTCACATACATTCGGAGTTTGACTAACAAACGGTTAGCTACTGCAACACTACTCCAAGAAGTACTTAGGTTGAACTAAGAAGTAGCCGGTTGGTTCCCGTGGATTGTGATGGTCGTATTGATGCTTAGCACACACACACACACACACACACACACACACCACACACACCACACACACACACCACACACACACACCACACACACCACACACACACACACACACACACACACACACACACACACACACACACACACACACACACACACACACACACACACACACACAGAGAGAGAGAGAGAACCGGAGCCCCAGTACTTGGTCTGGCTACATGGCTCGTGTATGTTCCCGATGCAGCCAGGTCTTCCAGCTGGTGTTTGGTGTTGAGTAGTTGCTCTGTGTTGTAATAATAATAGTGGTTTTGTGTGTTGTCCAGCTACTGATCACCATGGCCTTCAACCAGCCAGTCAAGCTGTTCTCCATGAAGCTGCTCTCCTCCGACTTCGGTGAGTTCCCCCTTCACCTAAAAGATTGAATTATATTGGGTTAGATCAACTGTCACTTCCTGTCCTCTTCATTCTCTTTCATGTCCAGTTTATTATACTTCCTGCTCTCATATATATCCCTTCCTTCACGGTTAATTCTCCTTCCCGTCCTGTGAACTCTCCTCCCTGTCCTGTGAACCCTCCTTCCTGTCCTGTGAACGCTCCTCCCTGTCCTGTGAACCCTCCTTCCTGTCCTGTGAACGCTCCTCCCTGTCCTGTGAACGCTCCTCCCTGTCCTGTGAACCCTCCTTCCTGTCCTGTGAACTCTCCTCCCTGTCCTGTGAACCCTCCTTCCTGTCCTGTGAACACTCCTCCCTGTCCTGTGAACCCTCCTTCCTGTCCTGTGAACGCTCCTCCCTGTCCTGTGAACCCTCCTTCCTGTCCTGTGAACGCTCCTCCCTGTCCTGTGAACGCTCCTCCCTGTCCTGTGAACGCTCCTTCCTGTCCTGTGAACGCTCCTCCCTGTCCTGTGAACGCTCCTCCCTGTCCTGTGAACGCTCCTCCCTGTCCTGTGAACCCTCCTCCCTGTCCTGTGAACGCTCCTCCCTGTCCTGTGAACGCTCCTCCCTGTCCTGTGAACCCTCCTTCCTGTCCTGTAACGCTCCTCCCTGTGCTCCAGCCCAGGCTCCTAAGCTGCTCAAGGTGTTCATCAACCTTCCTCGCTCCATGAGCTTCGACGACGCGGAGCGCAGTGAGCCCACGCAGGCCCTGGACCTGACGGAGGACGACTTCAAGGAGGACGGCCTCGTCCCCCTCAGATACGTCAAGTTCCAGAACGTCCAGAGCGTCACGGTAATGACACTCAGTTAGTGGTTATGAAGGCTGAAACCAGTTCGTGGTTATGAAGGCTGAAACCAGTTCGTGGTTATGAAGGCTGAAACCAGTTCGTGGTTATGAAGGCTGAAACCAGTTCGTGGTTATGAAGGCTGAAACCAGTTAGTGGTTATGAAGGCTGAAACCAGTTCGTGGTTATGAAGGCTGAAACCAGTTAGTGGTTATGAAGGCTGAAACCAGTTCGTGGTTATGAAGGCTGAAACCAGTTCGTGGTTATGAAGGCTGAAACCAGTTCGTGGTTATGAAGGCTGAAACCAGTTCGTGGTTATGAAGGCTTAACCAGTTAGTGGTTATGAAGGCTTAACCAGTTAGTGGTTATGGATTGAAGGCTTAAACCAGTTCGTGGTTATAGATGTACTATAGGTTCCTCATTAGCTGTCCCTTACTGAGCCGCAGTACCTTTCTAGGCGGTACACCAGAGCCCTCTAGTGGCCTCAGTGTGTCAGTACACTGGGTTCTGACGGCTGCTCTCTCCACAGTTGTTTGTGAAGTCCAACCAGGGAGACGAGGAGACGACAAAGATCAACTACCTGACCTTCATCGGTACCCCTGTACAGGCCACCAACATGAACGACTTCAAACGGGTATGTACTGCAGGGACCACCCTGACCAACGGTAAAGCTTGGATTCAAATACTGTAGTACATATACTAGGGGTGGGACAAAATATAGATACAGCGATACATCGACCCCCCTCTTTGTGCGAAACGAGAATAGAAACACTGGCGTCATATATCAATATCATATTTTTGTATGTTTTTATTTACAAATTATATAGGCATATTTTTTTTTTTGCCATATTTTTTTTTTGCCATTTTTATGCTTTACTCATGAAGAGTTAGAATGGAAATATTGCCCCAGACATCGATAAGGCGTTTGCCTGCTCCTCGAGGTGCCGCGCAACACATGAATGAAGAACACTTGAACGGAAGTTAACGAGCCAAAGAGTAACTGAAAAACTCAGTTCAGACCACGAATAAAGACCGAAATCTAGCACTTTAGCCTTTCAGCCATTTTATATTCATTGTTACACAATCCTAAAACTAGACATCACGATATGTTTAACAATGTATATATTTTTGCAGAATCGCTGTATTGCGATATTATCGGTATCACCATGTGTTGCGTGTCGTATTGTGAGGTACCCCGTTATTCCCACCCCTAACATGTACTCCCGGCCCGATCCCATTTCTACCCCTTACCCCTCCCCCTTGTTTTGAAGGGGGTAAGGGGGAGGGGGAGGCGAGGCGTAAGGGGTAGATATGGGATTGGGCTCCATGTACAGCTCACTGAGCCCTGCTCAGGGATGCCTAGAGGATACGGTCTAGAGCAGCGGTTTTCAATAGGTGAGGCGCGCCTCCCCTGGGGGGCGCCAAAGAGCCACAGGGGAGGCGCGACACGCAACATGCAAAGAAAAAATACACCTCTGTATGAAGCTCTATTGATATCGGTGATTGTGCGTGCGTGTATTCGTTTTAAAATGCATCGTTTCCTCGTCCCAAGTCACCAGAAGTCAGCATTAAGGGAGGAGACAGGACCCAGAAAAAATTGTAGGAGATATGATCCTGAATGTGTTTCTGGTTTTCTGTGGACAGTGAGCTCCCCCAGATCTTCACTAGGGCTATGAAAGTCCTTATCCCCTTCACCTACTTATGTGAGTGTGGGTTTTCTGCACTGACCCTGATTAAAAACAAATACAGATCAAGGCTGCAGGTGGAGGACGACTTGCGTTTATTTCTCTGCGCATCAAAAGCGAGGCCTCATTGTTCCCACTGATATGGACGATTAAATTGAAAGTCAAAGTTGTGTTGTCTTGAATGCTTAAATTGGTTGGGCCATAAGGGTTGATGACGCTCGTAGCGCAAATGATGTGAATTTGGCGCATTTTGTTTGTTGTTCAAATCTGAGGATTTTTGTGGCTGAAATCGTTAACAAATTTGATGAAAATATGTGAATCTGTTGGATCTCATAACATGCCGTTGTCGTTCATTGATCGGAGAGCTGTCGTCCATTGTGCTGATTTTTTTTTTCGAGACGATGCGCATCTCCTTCAAAACTGCACAGACACACGGCGTCGATTTTCGCCGTCGGGTGTCGTCGGTTGGAGCTTTGTGGTGTTGACTTGTGGATAGGCCGACTGAATCTGATGATTGATTTTAAAAGTAGCCTCAATTAGGCCTGCATGAAGTTGGAAATGATTTGCTGTTGCAAAGAATCGTTTATGAATGCACTTTTAAAGAAGTTGTCTTCAAATACAATATTAAAAATATTCACATTTGATTTAGTTATTAAAAGTCATCATTGCCTGGAACACACAAAATATGGCAATAACTGAGGAGGCGTGTGTTGGGTCAGGCGGACAGGATTTTCTTTTTGAGGGGGGGGGGGGGGTGGTGGTCTCGGCTGTCCTTACCTACTCCAAGGAGAGGCTCGCATTCACCCAATTTTAAAAAAAAACCCCTGGTCTAGAGAAATGTCCTCTAGAGCAGTGTGTCGCTCCTGGGCCACTGACTTCTTCTAATGGAACGGAGACTCCAGAACATCGTATTACCTTGGGGTTATAAACATTCAGACAGAATTAGGAATATTATTTTCCATTTATGCCAAGTCTGTTGGGGTAGATGTCAAGTCATTCTAGACGGGGCGCCCCGCGGTGGCCTACCTGGGTACAGCGTCTAGCGTTAAGGCCCGGGCCTGATCTCAGCGACCCGGGGCTGACTCCTGCCCGGGGTCCGCGGCTGCATGTCCTCCCCTACGTCATCCATACCTTCCTGTCTATCGCACTCTGATAAGGCATAACATTTAAAAAAAAGATGTATATATATATATATTCTAGAGGCCCGCATCTTTAAGTCTGGGATAAAGTTGCCTCAAATAAATGATGTTTGAACTTAGTTGGTTTGTTTTATTTTATAATCTCTTATCATACTTGATACTGACCTGCGTTCTTGCGCTTTTTTTTTTTTTGTGCGTGTTTTTATTATATTATCAGCAAGTAACAAGAGAAAATGTGGAAAAGATTTATGGGAAAAAATCGGGACGGTTCAAAATGTTTTTCGGGACGTTTCCGGGACGGTGGTGAACAAAAGTTAATTTTACCCCTGACACACACACACACACACACGCCTGACACACGTTCTGTTGGTTTGATGCACAGGTGGTGGGGAAGAAAGGAGAGAGTCACTAAGCCAGGAGGAGAGAAGACTGAGCAGGAGGAGGAGGAGAGATGAAGAGTCAGGAGTCTAGCTACTCCTCACAAGGAGTGACCTCTGCCAAAACCACACACACACCACACACGCATCACACACACATCACTCGCACACACTGAAGGGATTCTAACAATTTTACCAGTTATGTTGGAAAAAGGTTGAAGTACTGCGTACCACATGCATTGACACACACAGGCCTGCTCTTAAAGGAGCTTTAGGTCAGATATTATTTGGTTTTATCTATGGGGACATAAAGCTGCGAACATACACACTCGACACACAGATTAAAGACCTGCGGTGTGTGAGTGTGGACTATGGAATGTCTCTTTATGAATCATTTGTATTGTAATTCAGAGGTGAATCACTGTAAATAAATACAATCCTTTTCCAAAGGCATGTGCGTTGTGTCATATTGGGGGGCTGGAAACTGCCCCGCGCTCTCGTCTCATTGGCAAATCTCTCACACAGTCGACCAATAGGCAGAGGTGTAGGGAACCAATGGTAAGAGGTGAGGTTTTTAACAAAGACAAAATATGGGGATAAAGATGTTCGTACAAATTCCTTTATTAGATGAGTTACTTCTGCACTGAACAGTTCATCTTACATATATATTTGTATCGTTTGTAACTGCCTAACACTGAATGCGTCATGAATAATTGTACACTTGTATTTTGGAAAATTAAATCTTTCCAGAAGTAAGAAATTATAATAAATCCAAAAGTAAAACGCTTTGCGGTTTTGTCTTGTAATTTGCCAACTGCGTCCAGATTGGATTTTATTTTCTCCATATTTAATCTATACGGCCGATATAATCGGGACATCAGAAACGTAGCCTAGTTGTATGTGTGACGTGACTTGGATTTATTTTAGATTGTCTTTATTATACAAACCTAATTCTAATATATGAATAAACGTATTGCGTGGTACTTCTCAGGCAACGTGGATGCTTCCACAAATTCTCTTGCCGCTTGATGCCTCGCAACTCTCCAACCCAAACATCCGAACATCAGCCTGCCAGGTTCAACAGTTAATCGCTCATCAGTTACACTCCGTTACACACTGTTTAACACTGGCCAATACACAGTGAGGAACAGTACGACCTATAGCTATTTTGGCCTCTTTTTTGGCGTCCTTGAAAAATGTAAACTTTCAAAAAAATATGTCTGCAAGGATTCCCAGCGACAGAACATGCAGGCACAACCGCGCCTTTTTAAATAGCTCTGAGCGCGACTGGATGCTGCGCTTCTTCTCCTGACACCACAGTTCAAGATGAAATGGTTAGTCAGCTCGGGTGTGTTTGATTTATTCAACACGCCAGCCCTGCAAGGTGTTGTGCACACTTCTGTAATGTTGGAGTTGGACTAGAAATAACAGTTGCATAAATCAAAGAGAAAACACCGAGCTATAAAGCCCTTCTCAACGAACGCAACAACCCTCTTGGCCTCGTTATGAAGCTACGATACCAGACGTGGCCACTTGGTGTCACTACGGTAATTTGAGTAGCTGTACAGCTTATATTGGCTATAATTAATTTGTACTAAAATGTATTTTCTTTATTAGAGATGCAGAACAGCCTGCCTTAGGTCAGATGTTATTAATCACCTGAAGATATTTACCCATAATTCTCTATTTTTATCTTGCTCAGGAAATTAGGGGTTGCTAAAGATTTATTTCAGTCGATTCTTTCATAGAAATGAAAATAAATAATTCTACATTTGAAGAAAAGGACCATCTACTTTGTTGTTCGCTATAGGTCCTGTTGTCCCTGTAGTTGATGTCACTATGTATTGTTGTACAACTGTGGCACTCTGCTAGTAGTGTTATTATTGTAGTACTATGATGTCTATGGGTCAAAACAGTTTAGTAAAGAACTGTGTGACTGTTGTCAAGTGTTTCATCTGTCCCCTCCATCATGACCACGTCCCCTCCATCATGACCACCATCATGACCACTAGATCCTCTATCATGACCACTATCTCTCATCATATCGCTCCATCATGACCACTATGTCCTCTATCATATCGCTCCATCATGACCACTATGTCCTCTATCATATCACTCTATCATGACCACTATCTCCTCTATCATATCGCTCTATCATGACCACTATGTCCTCTATCATATCACTCTATCATGACCACTATGTCCTCTATCATATCACTCTATCATGACCACTATCTCCTCTATCATATCACTCTATCATGACCACTATGTCCTCTATCATATCACTCTATCATGACCACTATGTCCTCTATCATATCACTCTATCATGACCACTATGTCCTCTATCATATCACTCTATCATGACCACTATCTCCTCTATCATATCACTCTATCATGACCACTATCTCCTCTATCATATCACTCTATCATGACCACTATGTCCTCTATCATATCACTCTATCATGACCACTATGTCCTCTATCATATCACTCTATCATGACCACTATCTCCTCTATCATATCGCTCTATCATGACCACTATCTCCTCTATCATGACCACTATGTCCTCTATCATATCACTCTATCATGACCACTATCTATATTTTTCGCCCGTATGCTCCTCCTCCCTTTACTTGAAGGAACATGCGTGGGAGAAGAGCACAGTGCACGTCTGTGTGCACGTGCTACGAAATGTGTAACAGATGTTCATCGACGACACCCAAGAATATCCTTCCTCTCTGTCTGTCTTCCTTGAATATGTAAATACCAACAGAGCAGACTGCGCTCTAACTATAAGGTAAAGAGAAAGCGAGATAAGAGGAGAGCGAGAGAGCGATCAGGAGGCTAAGTGATACAGGGAGTGACAGAACAAGAGAAAGAAAGGGAGGGAGAGGTTCAAAGAGAATGGATGTTTCTTAGTGTCACATTCCACACAGCAGGGTGCAGTGGTGACATCACAACCTCCCTACTCCACAGTCTGTGTGGGAATATCGTGGAAATACCGCTGAATACTTCTCTGTCTGCATCACGCCCCCCACTCCCTGCTGATTCTGAGACAACCCTCATGTCAATGAAACAGTCTCTATGTCTGAGGCCGACCTCATGTCAATGAAACAGTCTTTATGTCTGAGACAGACCTCACATCTATGAAACAGTCTCTCTGTCTGAGACAGACCCCCCATCTAGTCTTTATGTCTGAGACAGACCTCATGTCAATGAAACAGTCTTTATGTCTGAGACAGACCTCATGTCAATGAAACAGTCTTTATGTCTGAGACAGACCTCATGTCAATGAAACAGTCTTTATGTCTGAGACAGACCTCATGTCAATGAAACAGTCTTTATGTCTGAGACAGACCTCATGTCAATGAAACAGTCGCTATGTCTGAGACAGACCTCACATCTATGAAACAGTCTCTCTGTCTGAGACAGACCCCCCATCTAGTCTTTATGTCTGAGACAGACCTCATGTCAATGAAACAGTCTTTATGTCTGAGACAGACCTCATGTCAATGAAACAGTCTTTATGTCTGAGACAGACCCTATGTCAATGAAACAGTCTTATTAATGTCTGAGACAGACCTCATGTCAATGAAACAGTCTTTATGTCTGAGACAGACCTCATGTCAATGAAACAGTCGCTATGTCTGAGACAGCCCAAACACCAGACCTCACATCTATGAAACAGTCTCTCTGTCTGAGACAGACCCCCCATCTAGTCTTTATGTCTGAGACAGACCTCATGTCAATGAAACAGTCTTTATGTCTGAGACAGACCTCATGTCAATGAAACAGTCTTTATGTCTGAGACAGACCTCATGTCAATGAAACAGTCTTTATGTCTGAGACAGACCTCATGTCAATGAAACAGTCTTTATGTCTGAGACAGACCTCATGTCAATGAAACAGTCTTTATGTCTGAGACAGACCTCATGTCAATGAAACAGTCTTTATGTCTGAGACAGACCTCATGTCAATGAAACAGTCTTTATGTCTGAGACAGACCTCATGTCAATGAAACAGTCTTTATGTCTGAGACAGACCTCATGTCAATGAAACAGTCTTTATGTCTGAGACAGACCTCACATCTATGAAACAGTCTTTATAGGAGAAAAAACTCTTTATAAGAGGCAAACCGCTAGTCTTTATGCCTACGATAAACACCTCCTGTATTCTAATACGAGAGTGTACTGCTTCATTCGCAGGTTGTGAAAAATCACAAAGATGTCTGTGCAGTGTGTGGATGAGGGCCGGTCTGTGCAGCCATCATCCACACACACTCTGGTATGGAGTCGGCACCAGACCACTGGAGAAAGAGAAGCCCAGACCAATGACGTCCATGGTCGGACATCTTTATAAAAACTGAGTTGATGTCGCAAAGCACACCTTTGTCCCAGCTGGAGTACAGACGCAGTTGTCGCTTATATTACAAAACAACGATGGTGACGGTTTCCCCTTTAGGTACTATCACCGTCAAAACCTTCCTCTGGTACGCCCCTTGCTCTATGGGGCATACCTGAGTGGTAGAAAGACCTGGACCTACAGGGACCCTGTCCTACCGGGACCTGAGTTAGGGACCTAGACCTGGTCCTACCGGGACCTGTTCCTACCAAGATCTGGGTTAGGGACCTAGACCTGGTCCTACCAGGACCTGTTCCTACCAGGACCTGTTCTACCTCCGAGATCTGGGTTTAGGGACGACTAGACCTGATTCCTGCCGAGACGTGGTTAAGGACCTAGACCTGGTCTTCCCAGGACCTGTTCCTACCTGGACCTGGGTAAGGACCTAGACCTGGTCCTACCAGACCTGTTCCTACCAGGACCTGGGTTAGGGACCTAGACCTGGTCCTACCAGGACCTGTTCCTACCGGGACCTGGGTTAGGGACCTAGACCTGTTCCTACCGGGACGTGGGTTAGGGACCTAGACCTGTTCCTACCGGGACGTGGTTTAGGGACCTAGACCTGGTCCTACCGGGACCTGTTCCTACCAAGATCTGGGTTAGGGACCTAGACCTGGTCCTACCAGGACCTGTTCCTACCAGGACCTGTTCCTACCGAGATCTGGGTTAGGGACCTAGACCTGATCCTACCGAGACGTGGTTAAGGGACCTAGACCTGGTCCTACCAGGACCTGTTCCTACCAGGACCTGGGTAAGGGACCTAGACCTGGTCCTACCAGGACCTGTTCCTACCAGGACCTGGGTTAGGGACCTAGACCTGGTCCTACCAGGACCTGTTCCTACCAGGACCTGGGTTAGGGACCTAGACCTGGTCCTACCAGGACCTGTTCCTACCAGGACCTGGGTTAGGGACCTAGACCTGGTCCTACCAGGACCTGTTCCTACCGGGACCTGGGTTAGGGACCTAGACCTGTTCCTACCGGGACGTGGTTTAGGGACCTAGACCTGGTCCTACCGGGACCTGTTCCTACCAGGACCTGGGTTAGGGACCTAGACCTGGTCCTACCAGGACCTGTTCCTATCGGGACCTGGGTTAGGGACCTGGGTTAGGGACCTGGGTTAGGGACCCAGACCCGGTTCTACCTTGACCTGGATGTGGTGTTGTGTGTCTCAGCTCTGAGCAGCAGTCTCTGTGTTCCCGTTCGGAGGCCTGCTGTCGACTTGGAACCCAGCCAGGGTTACTATAGAAACGCACCGGGAAGTGGGAGAGCGCACCAATGAGACGCAAGCGATCTCCTAGGATAGATGGATGAGCTCTCCAAGCGTATACAACATGTCTGTGGTTGTGCGTCTGTGTGTGAGTGTGTTTATTTGTATTTTAAATGTAATGATTATGATCGATCATGGATGAATCCATACGTACGAGGAAGAAGTGGAACAATATTGTGTGTTTGTCTGTAAGCCTATGTGCGTGCGTCTGTGTGTGTGTGTCGAACAACAGACTCATCAGATGGGTGTGTTTGTGTGTGTGTGTGCGCATACCCGGTGTGCGTATATGTGCGTGTGTGTTCTCTTTGAGGTGATATTAATATTCATGAGTGACACCTGCTCCGTGACAACTGAAACATTTCAACATTCCTGTGAAGTGGTGAGTGTTGTGTTGACTTGAAGAATATGGAATCAATGAATGAATTAAACTGCTGATCAAAGTGATTACATTAACATGTAGATTTCATTTAAATCCTGGTGGCACCAAGCTCTGCATCCTAACTACTAAACCCCGGTTGATAAAGTACTGTTAGTGAAATACTGTTGGTCAAATATTGTTAGTGAAATACTGTTGGTGTAATACTGTTAATAAAGTACTATTTGTAAAGTACTGTTAGCAAACTACTGTTGATAAACTGTTGATAAACGACTGTTTAGTCAACTACTCTGAGTAAACCAATGGTTTTAAAGTACAGTCAGTAATGAATTGTTAGCAAAGCACTGAAAATAAAGTGCTGTTTGTCAAGTACTATCAGTAAACTACTGCTGATAAACTAATGATAGTAAACGATTGTTACTAAACTACTGTTCATGAAGTATAATTGGTAAAGTACCTTCAGTAAAGCACTGGTACTAAACTACTTTTGATAAACTACCATTTGCAAATACCTGTTGATAGTGTACTGATAGTGAAGAACGTGAGATAAACTACTGTTAGCTAACTACTGTTAGCTAACTACTGTTGTATAGAACTATTGTTTGTCAACAACTGTACCTCAAATACTTTTTGTACTCTTAGTAAACTACTGTTAAGTATGGCTAATAAACTACTGGGTGCTTTCACACATGAGCGGTTTGGTCTGTTCTAACTGAACTCTGGATGTCTCCATGGGATGTACGGTTTGTCTGGGCTGATTTAAACACTCATTCAACTCTGCTGCCCACACAAGCACTGAACAAACTGTTCAGCTGGAGAATAGGGCTCTGCTTCTGAACCCAACTTTGGGAAGAGAACTCCACCAAAATCTAGTGTCGGCTGAATGCATACTCTTGCCACGAACGGGAAGTAATAATCACATTAATGTATCCAATATGGTCGAACTACTATATAAAGCAATTGCTTGTGGTAACTAACAAAAAACACTTGTTTTTTAATTGTTCAGTTCGGTTCAATTATTCAGTTATATTATATGTTTTAAGTGTCTAAATATGCCATGTCTTACATGGTGTTCTGTTAAAGGTTATAATAGAGCATATCTTTAAGTGTTTTTTGTTCTATATAGACCATATTTTTAAGGGTGTTTTGTAATCTTCTATAATAGAGAAAATCTTTAAGGATGTTTACTTATGTTCTTTAATAGACCATATCTTTAAGGGTGCTTACTTATGTTCTTTAATAGACCATATCTTTAAGGGTGCTTTGTTATCTTCTATAATAGAGCATATCTTTAAGGATGCTTAGTCTGTTCTATAATAGAGCATATATTTAAGGATGTTTTTTTTCTATAATAGAGGCTTTTTTAAGGGTGTTCTGCTCTTTAATAGACTATATACTTTAAGTGTAGAGACTAAATGGTGTCTGGATGCTGCCCTAATTCAGCAGGTAATTCCTCATCTTCAGTGTGTATTCCCCAGCCTCTGTGTTCAACCCCCTCACCAACAACAGCCATCACACTCCTGACTATTCATTTATAGCAGCGGGCCGTCCCAGCGGGATTTGCACCTTTCACCCTGGCTGTGTTAGTGCCTTGCTCAACCTATTAAGCACGCTGCATTGGTAAATTGCGGCGAGACCCAGGAGACCATGGGAAAGGAGTTTGGGATTTGAAACAATAAATCAAATAGGTGTTATAATATACACAAATATAAAATAACACACACACGAGAATCATTATGGAAATGAGACGCTCACAGAGCGTTTACAGTTAGAGATGAACCTGACCCTTACACACATATCTAGAACACACACGCACGCACACACACACAGACACACACACACACACACACACACACACACACACACACACACACACACACACACACACACACACACAAACACGCATACAAACACAGAATCACACAAACACACACACACACACACACAACACACACACACACACAACACACACACACACACACACATACACACACACACACACACACACACACACACACACACACACACACACACACACACACACACACACACACACACACACACATACAAACACAGAATCACACAAACACACACACACATACACACCACACACACCACACACACACATAGACTCACCAAAGCATCTTATTCACAAACACACACACACACACACACACCACACACACACACACACAACACACACACACACACACACACACACACACACACACACACACACACACACACACACACACATCTAATATTCTCTTGCACAAAACACACTCACACTCACATCTTATACACACTCACACACAAACATCTAGTGAACACACACACACACACACACACACACACACACACACACACACACACACACACACACACACACACACACACACACACACACACACACACATCTAATACACACTCACACACAATAATTTAAAAATCACACACACACACACACACACACACACACACACACACACACACACACACGCACACGCACGCACACGTCCTTGTGCTCTGTCTCGCCAGCTGAGACCCACATCATGAACAACAGAACAAACCTCCACCCTTCCTTCCATTTTCTCGCTGCGTCTCTCCGAGGGCCTCGGGGATACACCTCCATGGCCTCTCACCTCGCTCTGCCCCCCTCTCTTTACATCGACCTTCTCCTGCGTTGGCACAATAACAACCTGGAGGCAGACATCAGAAACAAATATGTTATGGAACACGTCGGTCCGTCAATACGTCCTTTTAGAAACGTGTGGACGTTGACAATATGATACAAGGTCAATCAAGCATCGGTGTGTTAAACCCAATATCGGTCATGCATGTATACGTGTGTACGTCCGCGTGTATAAAATGTGAGCACTTGCGTGTCAGATATCAGAATTTTTGCTAATTAAGACCTGGGGCTGTACTGTTCATGCCCTCATTGTGTGTGTGTGTGTGTGTGTGTGTGTGTGTGTGTGTGTGTGTGTGTGTGTGTGTGTGTGTGTGTGTGTGTTGTTGTGTGTGTGTGTGTGTGTTGTGTGTGTGTGTGTGTGTGTGTGTGTGTGTGTGTGTGTGTGTGTGTGTGTGTGTGTGTGTGTGTGTGTGTGTGTGTGTGTGTGTGTGTGTGTGTGTGTGTGTGTGTGTGTGTGTGTGTGTGTGTGGTGCGTATGTGTGTGTGTGTGTGTGTGTGTGTGTGTGTGCGTGCATATGTGTGTGTGTGTGTGTGTGTGTGTGTGTGTGTGTGTGTGTGTGTGGTGTGCGCGCGAACGCGTGTGCGTGTGCGTGTGCGCGCACACGCGTGTGTGTGTGTGTGTGTGTGTGTGTGTGTGTGTGTGTGTGTGTGTGTGTGTGTGTGTGTGTGTGTGTGTGTGTGTGTGTGTGTGTGTGTGTCTGAGAGAGATAAAAGTGAGAGCAGCTGCACCAAGCAAGGATCTCAGATCTAAAAACACATTCCCAAACAGCTCAGAGTACAGCACACTCTCTCATATCACTTTCC
>OLKM01003519.1:0-2500 GCA_900291075.1 Melanogrammus aeglefinus | reverse complement strand
GCTTTTGGGAACAGTCGACAGGGGCCAAAACTTTCATATAGTCGTTTTGGAAGACCTATACAAACTGCTAATATGTTGGCTAAGAAGGACGAGGACAAGGCCATGTGGCAGAGCATGTACACACCGGCATAAACTCACTGAGCACTGGGCACCTGGTGGGGGGGGGGGGGGGTTCAGCTGAAACTTGCATGCATTTTATAGAAAAATATAGCCATGTCCCCTCCCAAAAAAAACTACAGAAATACTTGGAGTGATTTGGTCATTGCTTATTTCCTGGTAGTCCAGTGAATAACCAGCTGCGGCCGCTTGCCAAATAAAAAAAAACTTTGGGTATGTTGTGCGGTTTTGTGCAATGACTACAATGACTAGGGTCGTTCACATTAGACTCAGTACAAGTACTTTTTTTCGGTACTTTGCAACAACAAAATAGTAATTTCAGTTGTAAAA
Source organism: Melanogrammus aeglefinus (assembly GCA_900291075.1). Lineage (NCBI taxonomy): Eukaryota > Metazoa > Chordata > Actinopteri > Gadiformes > Gadidae > Melanogrammus > Melanogrammus aeglefinus. The sequence goes on along the minus strand of OLKM01003519.1, from coordinate 2,053 downwards.
AAATGGACAAAACTTCTCTTTTTAACCATTGTTATTTATTCAGAACATTTTCACCCAACACAAAATATACCCCCCCCCCCCCCCCCCCTACCTGCCGCTGTCAGTCTGTCCCCGCAGCGAGAACACTGTTGTGTGTTTCTGAGGAGGCCCGTTGATAAGATATGAAATGATATTCGATGGTAGCTGCAGGGCTATCAAAATGGATACATCCTCTGTGTTTAGAAATGTTCTGTTTGACCGGGCGTTTGCTCTGGATAGACGTGTTCTCCTGGTCAGTTTGGCATTCCACTTTAACTATTGTAGTGGGCGTTGTTGGCGTCCAGTTAGGAAACGTATAAGCAACCAGACCTGACCACTTTCAGCTCTCCGTTGCCATGACCGTGTTGGAACACGCATGCCGCTTGAACCAGCGGGGTTGAACTTGCTCTCTCAGCCACTACGGTGCACTCAGCCTTCAGCTCCAACATTTGGCACCTATTGATTTAACTTGAATAGGAACTATTCCAAATTCAGTCGGTGCCCCTATGGTACCTTTTGGTATAACCTCAGCTCTCTTGGAACCACGACGGAGGGGATACCAAGTTCCAGGTAGCCTACCTTCCAGGTACCAAGTACTTTCCACAACCTTTTCCCTGATGGAGAACCAAAAGGTGAATAGAGTAGAATTGAGTTCAGCCAGTACCATGCGGCTGGAAAGAGCCAATGGTGTGTGTGTGTGTGTGTGTGTGTGTGTGTGTGTGTGTGTGTGTATGTGTGTGTGTGTTGTGTGTGTGTGTGTGGTGTGTGTGTGTGTGTGTGTGTGTGTGTGTGTGTGTGTGTGTGTGTGTCACTGTTGGCCCTTTCCACCAAATCAGCTCTGATCCTTTAAACCGGTTCCGGTCATGACCCTTAGAGCCATGATGCGATGCTCTCCACCGGTCCACCAGTGTTGAGAAGAACCACTGGAATCAAGGATGCATCAACGGAGAGGTTGCACCGTGCACAGCGGAGGTAAACATTGGTAGTACCCTCTTGTGACCATCATCTCCTCCCAACCTCTAGAAGATTACACGCCCACTGATGATGTCATGGGTTGCACTTCAGGTTCAAGGAAGACAGGCTATATTTAGGTTCCAGATGGGAACCAACTTTTCGTGTTCTGAACCAATTGAAATGCTGGTGAAATGCTCTGTTGCAACATTGAAATGTTTCAAGATAATACGCGCAAACCGGAACAGAACCTTTTCCATCTTGGTAGAAAAGGACATTGTGGCAACTAATAGATTATTAGAGTCTACACACGCACGCACGCACGCACGTACACACACACACACGCACACACACACACACAGCATCATCCACTTATTCAACCATTTTTAGAAGAGCTAAACCCTCCGCTACCTGTGATAAACTAGCAGTGTTTGTGCTGAGCTATCTGGAGTCAGCGCTGAGAGCTAGCTGTGCTGGTCTTTGTGCTAGCTGTGGGTAAGCGATGAGCTACTGTGGTAGCATTGACTAGCTGTGGTTGCATTGAACTAGCTGTGGTAGCATTGGAGCTCGCTGTGATAGCAATGGAGCTAGCTGTGATAGCATTGTTAGTCTTGGTGGTTAGCATTGAGCTAGCTGTGATAGCATGAGCTAGCTGTGGAGCATTGAACTAAGCAGTGGGTTAGCACTGGTCCGTGGAGGAAGGGCGTTTCGGCCTGCCTAATGAAGCAGAGTGATGCAGTTGTATTATCCTGGAGACTGGAGATAACGCTTGCTACTTAACGAGAAATAAGTAAATACTTTCTTAGTGATTAATGAGTGTAAGTAGACTATATATTCTAGGCTGCTTATTATTAACTTTATACACACTTAACTAGTCCATTAAGTTTCCCTTCTTGGTTATAATTTTGTTCAGTAGATTATGGAAGTGTAAGGTAAAAACATACCTATTTATTTATAGCAGATCACCATCTAATCATATTGTGCATTTATGTTATTTTCTAATAATTGTGGTACAATTTTAAGACTTGCTATTAAATACAGATATTCTCCCCTGGTCCTAACATTAATGTAATGTATTCTTAAA
>OLKM01003518.1:18427-34869 GCA_900291075.1 Melanogrammus aeglefinus | reverse complement strand
ATCATTTATGTCTCTCCATAGCTGAAGGTTTTACCTATGATGAAAAGTAACATGGCCTCTCTCGTCTTTTTAAGTGGGAGAGCTTGCACAATGGGCTCTATGCACAACTCCACTATCTTCCTGGACTTATGCAGCTCCTTCATTTCCTGTCTTATCATTAACTGGACAAACTGATTAATCCAGGTGTGTCTGAGTAGTTCACAATGTTCAGACACAACCTGGATTAATCAGTTTAATCCAATAATGTAAGAGACAGGAAATAAAGGAGCTGCACTAAGTCCAGGAAGTAGTGGAGTTGTGCATAGAGCCCATAGGTGGCTGACACTTTTTGCACCCTGTATATACTGTGTATATGTATATATATATATATATATATATATATATAATATGATATATATATATATATATATATATATATTATATATAATATATTATATATATATATATATTAATGTTGAATTAATTAAATACAATAACGGCTTTAAACATGTGACATGTCTAAATGTTTTTGGGCTTTTTCTTTTCGATGGGCCTGCGTCAATGTCACGTGACTCTCATGGTTGCTATGATGATGATGCCCCCTCTGCTCCTTAAATGGCTCCAAACACGTTGGTTAAGGGCGGGAACAGAGCTGCCGTCAATTGTGTTTTTGTCGTAAACTAGGGTCCGCTGGTTAGGGAATAGACAGCAATTCCAAGGTTTCCTTCAAAAGGATCCTTGGATATTTCTATTTTCTGCAGTTTAGACTTGTAATTGATAAGTTACTTTTTAATTAACTTGACTTGTTTTTTCTTAATCTTTGTCTGGTGGGTTGTTACGTCACTCTGAGAGACGTGCATGGACAGATTTTATAGTGACACAGTCTATAACCTATTCTTGAAGCAAACACCAAGCTAATTGATGTTAACGAGGCAAGGGTTATTTGAAACAATAATTAAGTTTGTGTGAGAGGTCCATTCCTCCTCCTGAGTGTGCTTCCTTTTTATGTCTAGTGGTAACACGCCCTAACTGTCTGCAAAGCACTCCCTCCCCCCCCCCCCACAATTATGGATATGGAGAATTGTTGCCATAAACGTCCCAGTGGTGGTGGTGTCATATATATGAAAGAGGGGATTGAAATATACTACAATGATCAATTAGGAGGCCGAAGCCCTAAAGAAATTTATGCACTAGGTGACTGAGTTGAGGACATTAACAAGTAAGCTATAGATCTGGGGTCTCTTTTATGTCAAAGAGGGTCTCAAAGGACGCATACGATTATCTACTTTTTGTTCCAGCCCTACAGAAAATGACTCAAGCAAGTGCCCTTACCATCCTCGTTGCACCTCACCGGCAGCGGAGAAATTTGCCCTGAATCTTACCCTAAACCTACATCCCATAGCCATCCAATCAGGTCCTCTCTCGAATAAATGACAAAAAAAGTTACGAAGAAAAGTGTGTCGTGGCAATTTCTTGTCTAACGAGAATGTTTCCTAACCGTTTTCCTATGTCAGATATGTGCGTCTAGGAATGAGATATTTTTATGGTAACAAACGACTCGCAAATAACTTGTGTTACAATTATGGTCATATATATTTTGTAAAGATAATACAAACAAACGCATCATAACATGCATCAACAAATAATAACGAACAGACAATACAATCATTAATCTGTGGGCCTTTTCAAGATGGAAGTTTTTCGCCCCTGCGTCTATCAAGAAAGGCTCCGCAGGAGAAGTCCCACTGAGTGTTGAAAATAGTGGTTCTTATTCACGTTCTTGTTGGGGCTCGTTAGGGGAGACGCCCCCTCAATCCACCAAAAGTCTTTGTTTAACCCAGAATGGTAAGTATCTTTTGAATTGAAGCTCTCCAAAGGATCCTCATAAATACAGGTTTGCGGCCACACTTTGCCGTCAATGACCCTTCATTACCGCTCCGCTGCCCAAGGACAGAGGAACAGGCCCATAACAAAATAGGTCAGCATTGGGGGATACGAGAACAGTTTACATCAAAGGAGAGGAAAGGACGGGCAGACAACAGGAGGCTATCTAGCCCCGGAACATCAAGGTTCACAAACTTTGGTTGACCCTCGCAACTGAGCAGGCCCAGGAAAAGAATTTGCATCATATAGAACTAAAACACAACAAGAAGTTTATACATAAAGAAAATACAACACAATACAACATGCAGATTTTCCAACACACAGAATAGTAAACTAAAGTTAAGAAAACATAACATGTAAATTTTCCATCACAAGTGTGTAATGATATGAGCATATCATGTTTGTTTGCTTGATTACTATGGCCTGTGTTGATCAGCACATCGATTGACTAGTAATGCCATAGCCAAGACGACGGAGCATGCGCCAAAGACGATATGTTAGTTAGCAATTCATGTCAGAAAAGCCCCGAGTTAAACAGTAGCTGCCTGTGGCCTCTCCTGCAACTACCTTCAGATCCTACGCATTAAAGAACGTCTACTCTTCATAACTTGTCCTCCAAATTGAATGAACCCGAACGCAAAGTAATACATGTGTTGTCAGAACTGGCTTGGAAGAGAAGAGGACGTTAAAGAAGAAATTTGGAACGACTACAATCCACGGAAGACACGGAATGCGAGGAATGTAAGCTTGATGCCAATAGAACCCGGTCTGAAAAAGACGACAATCCGTTACTAACTTTGAGAAAAGGTAAACAAAGCAAGAATGGGAAGATTTTACGTCCACCAGCAGCTCTTCAGCTAACAGGTAACGTGGGGGGGCTGAAAAAAAAAAAAAAACCCCTGGGGGGGGGGATAAAAAAGGAGAATTCAAAACAGCTGTTTTGAACTGTATCTAGCTGCAATTGGAGCGGATGAAAAGAGTGCTAAAATGAAAGCAGCAGTTTTCTTGCATGTCGTGGGAGATGAAGCACTAGAAGTGTACAATAACTTCACTTTTGCTACTGAGGCAGATAAAATGAAGCTACCCCAAAATAATGGAAAAGTTTGAGGCATTATTGCATTCCAAACGCAACGTGACGTTGAAGGCACAGATTCTTCCGTGTGCAGAAAACTGGAGAAAACATTGAATAGTATGTTAAATAAGCTGAGAACAGAAGTGGCAAGACATGTGAGTTCGGTGGATTGACAGAATCACTGATAAAAGACAGGATTGTGTGTGGCAATACAGAATAACTGGTTCTGAGAGAGAGACTTGCTCCCAGAGAGTCAGATCTGGACCTGGGAGAAAGCCTTAGCATTGTGTAGAGCTTCAGAGACAGTGAAATCTCAGGCTGAAGAGCTGTTAAGTGACACTAGTTGCAACGTGGATGCAGTGAAAAAAGACACACACAGATTCCACAAGAATAAGACCTTTGATGTGGAAAAAGGGGCAGGACAACCATACAAAAATAAAATGGCCAATCAGAAATCTTGTACTAGATGTGGTACACAACATCCACCTAAGCAGTGTCCTGCATTCGAGGCTATAGCCCCGGATCGCTGTGCCGTCAAAAAAACAAAACCATAATGATCAAGATAGCCCCGTAAAGAGTTTACTTCTTTGTGGTCGTATTACCAGCGGCCAAACAGAGTGCAACATTGTTAGGCGAGCGGAGCCCGCAAAACTCTGACATGTCCATATATGGGCCAGATTTAGAAATCATTTGTTGCGATACATGTTGCAAATTCAGCGTTTGGTATTCTCGTCCTATGCATAGCGCATTATGTTTGTCCATGGAATGCTGTTCGTTGCTGGCTTAGCCTTTTAGGGAGATCAGAGTTGTTAGAAGACAGTAATGTGAAATATCTTTAGGCAAGTAGTGGTATATAGAAGAGACCGCAGTGAACAAGGCTCACGGTCCACTGACATCGGGTGATTGTGCAATGACAGTGGCATCCCAACGCGATTAGTCATAGATTAGGTTAATCTCTTTCTATCACCTATACTCAACACTTTGTCGGACCGATCGCTGGGAAATACTATCAAATGTATTATTTAAACGCAGTATGGAATATTTACACATAGTAGATTACACGTTTACCAGGCAAATCGAATAACACACACACGCGCACGCACGCACGCACGCACGCACGCACGAGAGCGGTAATCGGGAGAGTTGGGAGAATTCCCTGTGGGCCGCCGTTAAACGTCAACCGGCGGCCAACCAAAATTCAATTTTGTCTTAGGGGACAACTTTTAGCCGCCCCCTTCCGCGAAGTGTACAGCCCAGTCCCGGCCTTGATATCTGCGATTCCGGTCAGAAAGACGCAACAGTAATGAAACATTGAACTCTCATGCATGTTATCACGAGTGACCCACTGTTTGGCGGTGTCCAACACGCTAAATTCAGCAAGCCTTGGAACAATGCACCATAATTACGACCAGACGACAAGGGTTTATTGGGGAAACAAAGTTTTTATGGTTGACATTGAACATGATCGTGAGGTCAGTCCGACATGACGATTGGGTCTTTTCTTTACTTCTCAAACTACGTTTACAATTTAATGTTCATCCCAGTCCCGAATGTTTATCAAAATATTTCTCGGAAGGAGAAACCCTCCCGGAACACCCGTTTTTAAAAGCTCTCTAACGTTCTGGTCTACTAACCGCCCGAATGTTTTCAATTGCTAGCGACGCTCAGGAAAAAAAGAGACTGTATATGATGAACTCATGGAGGAGTACAAAGACCTGTTTCAGGATCTATGCTGCCTGCCAGGAGAACACACTGTCAGAGTTGACAAAAGTTTGCCACCAGTCATACATCCATGCAGAAAAGTCCCATTTGCACTGCAAAAGCAACTGAAAGCAGAATTGGACAAGATGGAGAGCCTGAACGTGATTCAGAAGATAGATGAGCCGACTGAGTGGGTGAGTTCCCTCGTTGTAGTGGAAGAGCAATGGAAACAGAAAATGGATATGGAACAATTCAGACATATGCCTGGATCCAAGAGACCTAAACAGAGCTATTAAGAGAGAACACTTCAAGCTTCCTACCCATAAAGACATCATGGCACAGTTTGCAAATGCAAAGTATTTTAGCAAGCTAGATGCGTCTTCAGGATTTTGGCAGATGAAGCTGGACGAGCCAAGTTCAAAACTATGCACATTCAACAGCCCATTTGGCAGATATAGATTTCTAAGACTACCATTTGGCATTGCTTCAGCTCCTGAAGTGTATCACAAAACAATCAACATGATCTATGAGCATGTAGAAGGAGTTGATACCTCAATGGATGACATCTATTATGGGTGCCACCAGAGCTGAGCATGATGGATGGGAAGATTGAAAGCCGTGCTAGAAGCAACAAAGAAAGCAAACCTGAGGCTGAATAAAGAGAAATGTCAGCTGGGTGTGACAGAGTTAACATTCGTGGGAGACATTCTCAGCAGTGAAGGTGTCAGACCAGACCCACGAAAAGTGTCTGCTATCGAAAACATGCCAAGGCCACGATGCAAAAAAGATGTGCAAAGATTTAATGGGATGATCACATTCACGGGAAAATTCATACCCAACCTGTCAGAAAAAATGGCCCCACTGAGACAACTAACTGAAAAGAACATAGAATGGCAGTGGAATCATGAGCATGAAAAGTCATGGACTGAACTGAAGAAGCTGCTCACAGAGGAACCGGTCCTGAGATTCTATGACCCAGACAAACCTATCAAAATATCATCTGATGCATCACAGAGTGGGCTCGGTGCAGTACTACTGCAAAAATATGAGGACTGGCAACCTGTAGCATATGCATCACGTTCTATGACAGACCCAGAAACGCGATATGCACAGATAGAGAAAGAGCTGCTCAGCATCACTTATGCCTGTGAGAGATTCCATCAGTTTGTGTCAGGACAAGTAATCAGTGTGGAGACAGATCACAAGCCCACTGTGTCCACTCCGCATACAACGAATGATGATCAGGCTGCAACGCTACTCACTAAATGTTGCATACACCCCAGGTAAGCTGATGTATACAGCTGACACACTATCCAGAGCAGTTGACCCAAAGGAGTGTGCAAACACTAAACTGGATATAAGCATGTGAATAATTATGTTACACATGATCACAAGTGCACTGCCAGAGTAGCAGCATGCGAAGTTGGAGCTCATACGGACTGAGACTAACAAAGATTGAGACACTGAAAGAATGAAGACATCAGAAATGGATGGCCCAATGTGAAACAAAACTGCTCACCAGAAACAGCAGAGTATTGGAACTACAGGGCTGAGCTATCTGAGGTCGGTGACATTATTTATAAAGGCAGTAAAATTGTCATTCCAAAGAGCCTGAGAAAGGAGCTGCTCAAAAGGATTCATGAAGGACATCTGGGAATCGAAAAGTGCAAGAAGAGAGCACGTGAAGTGATGTTCTGGCCTAGAATAAATCAAGATGTCACAACTGAAGTGTCAAACTGCACAATATGCCTCAAATATCAAGCAAGTCACCCTGCGGAACCACTACACCCACACCAAGCACCAGACAGACCATACCAGAAGGTGGGGGCTGACCTGTTTGCATGTCAAGGTAAAGACTATCTTGTTGTCACAGACTATTACTCCCTGTATCCTGAGGTCTGTAGACTGAACACCACCACTGCAGAAGCAGTGATAACATGCATGAAAGCCATATTCTCAAGACACGGTGTGGCCTAGTGAGGTTTTTTCGGACAACGGTCCACAATTTGCTAATGAGAAGTTCAGAACCTTTGCCAAGGAGTGGGACTTTAAGCACACAACCTCAAGCCCACACTTTCCACAATCCAATGGATTAGTCGAAAATTCTGTCAAAACAGTGAAAAAAATGAGGTACAAGGCAGCAGACAGTGGAACTGACTTCTACCAGAGCCTGCTGGTATACCGCACAACGCCACTCGAGTGTGGTATGTCTCCAGCCCAGCTCCTCATGGGACGTCTGCTGAGATCAAACTTACCCATCCCAGAGAACCTGCTCAAAACAAAAGACGGGGAGAAAGTGAGGATAATCAAAGAACGACAGAAAGAAAAGCAGAAATTCTATTATGACAGAGGAACACGGGACCTACCTGAACTACGCACTGGTGACCAAGTAAGGTTCAAAGACAAAACAAACACATGGTCACAGAAAGGAAATGTTCTGAGCCAGGTCCAACCAAGATCATACACCATTCAGACAGAGGAGGGCGCTGTACTGCGCAGAAACCGCCGAGACCTTCTCAAAGGACCAGCCACAGCAGGTCAAGGAACAGAGACTGTTGAACCACCTCAGCACACAGCTGAGAATCCATCCACTGAAAACAACAGCTCAGAATCAAGGGTCAATCAGTCAGAAAGTCCACAAGGACTGTAAGACCTCCAAAGAGACTGGTTGCGACCATTTAATGACTTATTATTGCAGAGAGAAAAAAAAAAGAAAAAAAGAAAAAGAAAAAGTGAATTGTTGAGAAACTGAATACTCTGTGTTTTGTTTATTTTGTTTTGCAAAGAGTAATGCTTATACAAGTTCTATATTGAAGTTCATTTTTGTATTTTCTGTAAAGAAGAAAAGAAAAATACTGTGACTTTAAGTTCATTGAAAGTAACACAGTTTGTGATTTGTGAATGCTACTGTTAAAAATGCAGATTGCAATTACTTTATATCATTTGATAAAAGTAAGACTTTTATTTTAAGAAAAGGAGATGTAATGATATGAGCATATCATGTTTGTTTGCTTGATTACTATGGCCTGTGTTGATCAGCACATCGATTGACTAGTAATGCCTAGCCAGACGCGGAGCATGCGCAAGACGATTGTTGAGCAGATTCATGTCAGAAAAGCCCGCGAGTAAACATAGCTGCTGTGCCTCTCCTGCAACTACCTTCAGATCCTACCATTAAAGAACGTCTACTCTTTCAATAACTTGTCTTCATTGAATGAACCCGAAAACGCAAAGTAATACAAAGTGCACATTAACTTTTTTTTTATCTCATAAGCGGCGTGGTGCCGGCTCCTTTGAACCCAGACTTCAAGAACTTGGCCACAGGCCAGCTGTGTGTACGCACCTTAAGCCACAAATGTACACCTCCATCCCACAAAAAATGGGGACTTGAAATAAACCTGTTTTATGTACATGTACTCTACTGTTGGAGGTCAAGCCCCTTTTCTTGCTAGCTAGAGATGCCAAAATGTTTACACACATTTCCGGGGTCCTGGAGTTATAGCCCTTAGAGAAAAAGGTTTTGCTGTTGTTTGGACTAAGCCCCTCAGAAGTGTTGCCTGCAACACCTAGTAGTTCAGAATATGGTGCAAAGACAGTTTTTGAGGTAGGAAGGTCCTACCGACGTGAAATTTGAATAACTTATTCTAGGGCCTAACTGGGACCCCCACACCAAAACATGGCCCGGACGGACCCCGAAGGCAGGGAGGGGGGAGTCTAGGGTTAGGGTTAGGGCTGACTTTTTCCCAGAGACCCACACTTTTCACAGAGTAATCCCAAGTTTCTACCACTTGTCTACTAATTTCTAGCTTGTTGCCAATGCGTTTCAATGAAGTATTTGATGATGCTGTGTGAGACTTTCCTGTAGGGCTGGAGCCCACAAGTTGATAATCGTATGCGTCCTTTGAGACCCCGTCCTTTGATATAAAAGAGACCCCAAGTCTAGCTTACTTGTTAATGTCCTCAACTCTGTTGCATCACTTCCTTTAGGGCTTCGGCCTCCTAATTGATCATTGATTGCCCTCTTTCATATGCACTGCTCAAAAAAATAAAGGGAACACTAAAATAACACATCCTAGATCTGAATGAATGAAATATTATTAAATATTTTGTTCTTTACATAGTTGAATGTGCTGACAACAAAATCACACAAAAATATCAATGGAAATCAAATTCATTAACCCATGGAGGTCTGTAGTGGAAAAACACACTACAGGCTGATCCAACTTTGAAGTAATGTCCTTAAAACAAGTCAAAATGAGGCTCAGTCGTGTGTGTGGCCTCCACGTGCCCGTATCACCTCCCTACAACGCCTGGGCATGCTCCTGATGAGGTGGCGGATTGTCTCCTGAGGGATCTCCCAGACCTGGACTAAAGCATCCGCCAACTTCTGGACAGTCTGTGGTGCGACATGGCGTTGGTGGATGGAGCGAGACATGATGTCCCAGATGTGCTCAATTGGATTCAGGTCTCGGGAACGGGTGGGCCAGTCCATGGCATCAATGCCTTCATCTTGCAGGAACTTCAGACACACTCCAGCCACATGAGGTCTAGCATCGTCTTGCATTAGGAGGAACCCAGGGCAAACCGCACAAGCATATGGTCTCACCAAGGGGTCTGAGGATCTCATCTCGGTACCTAATGGCAGTCAGGCTACCCCTGGTGAGCACATGGAGGGCTGTGCGGCCCCCCAAAGAAATGCCACCCCACACCATTACTGACCCACCGCCAAACCGGTCATGCTGGAGGATGTTGCAGGCAGCAGAACGTTCTCCACGGCGTCTCTGTCACGTCTGTCACATGTGCTCAGTGTGAACCTGCTTTCATCTGCGAAGAGCACAGGGCGGCAGTGGCGAATTTGCCAATCTTGGTGTTCTCTGGCAAATGCCAAACGTCCTGCACGGTATTGGGCTGGAAGCCCAACCCCCACCTGTGGATGTCGGGCCCTCATACCACCCTCATGGAGTCTGTTTCTGACCGTTTCAGCATACACATGCACATTTGTGGCCTGCTGGAGGTCATTTTGCAGGGCTCTGGCAGTGCTCCTCCTGTTCCTCCTTGCACACAGGTGGAGATAGCGGTCCTGCTGCTGGGTTGTTGCCCTCCTACGGCCTCCTCCACATCTCCTGATGTACTGGCCTGTCTCCTGGTAGCGCCTCCATGCTCTTGACACTACGCTGACAGACACAGCAAACCTTCTTGCCACAGCTCTTATTGATGGGCCATCCTGGATGAGCTGCACTATCTGAGCCACTTGTGTGGGTTGTAGACTCCGTCTCATGCTACCACTAGAGTGAAAGCACCGCCAGCATTCAAAAGTGACCAAAACGAACCACTCCTTTATTGGGGGTGTCTTGCTATTTGCCTATGATTTCCAACTGTTTATTCCAGTTGCATAACAGCATGTGAAATGGATTGGCAATCAGTGTTGCTTCCTTAGTGATTTCACAGAAGTGTGATTGACTTGGAGTTACATTGTGTCGTTTAAGTGTTCCCTTTATTTTTTTGAGCAGTGTATAATGATACCACCACCACTGGGACATGGCAACAATTCTCCATATCCATATGGGGAGGGGGGGGGGGGTAGCTTGTGGACAGTAGGGGTGTACACTAGACAGAAATAGGAAGCACACTCAAGAGGAGGAATGACCTCAAACATATTTAATTAATTGTTTCAAATAACCCTGCCTCATTAAATCAATGAGCTTGGTGTTTTGCTTCCAAGAATAGGTTATAGGCTGTGTCACTATGAAATCTATCCATGCGCGTCTCTCAGAGTGACGTCCAAAACCCATCAGAGAGCGATTTAAAAAACCCTGAAGTTCATTAAAAAAGTAACTTATTAGTTACAAGTCTAAACTGCGGAAAATAGAAACATATTCCAAGGTGCCTTTTGAAGGAAACCTTGGAATATCTGTCTATTTCCTAACCAGCAGACCCTAGTTCACGTGACGCTGAGTCAAGTGACGTTGACTCAGGCCCATTGAAAAGAAAAGGACAAAAAAACGTAGGCATGTCACATGTTTAAAGCCGTAATTATATTTAATTAGTTAAATATTATATTATAACAAGCTCTCTCTCTGACCATTGACCATCCTGAATAAAATTCATATTGACGGTGTGGCATCCTATTTCCGCAAACCCATCTTGAATTTAATTGACCATTCTCGTTGCTTTGAGGAAGTCTGGTGGTCTCTGTATATAATAAAAAAATATCCTAAAAACTATCTAATAGGAAAGATGCTAACAGCGTCTATTAGAGCCGTAGTCGGGTTAATACAGGAGTGAATGGGTGTTTGGAGCAACCGCTCTGAACGTCAGACATGGCGGGGGATGGCATAACATTGTAGTTAATTGAACCCCCTCTCCGTCTGTAGATGACGCCGAAGAGTACCTTTCCCGTCAGCGACCGATGCTAAAGTGCCCTTGCTAACAGTCGGTATTTGACGCTCTCAGAGTGAGACTGTGTTGTCAATACCAACCTAGTACACACTCAGGAGGAGGAGTGACCTCTCGCACACAATAACTTAATGAATTATTTCAAATAACCCTGCCTTGTTAAATGTGTCCATGCACATCTCTCAGAGTGACGTTTTAGCCTACTAGCCACTAGGGGTTGCATGACTTCAGATTTTTTAAAGTCGACTCTAATGTGATGAAAGTCGAGTCGACGTCGACTAGTCGCTGATGACGTCATTCATATTTTTTCCGTCATAAACAAAATCACAGGAGGCGGAAATGTTTCGCAACAATCTGTATTAATTGACAACAGCATGCATAGAAGTCAGAAATCACACATAAACATCAGGAATATCAACAAGAAGCTGTAAATCAGCTTTAACATTAATTTAACATAACTATTTAGGCAACCCGGTATCACGAGATCTCGTGCTCATGCACACGAAACGCGTTAATCTATTGAATCGTGTCCCAGAGTACGAAATGTTAACCAATGCATTCTGAATGCACATCCTTCACAACTATATTCTTGGTCATAACTATCAAACCAAACATCCTTGACATTCGCCGAGCGACGTTTATGAAAGTAAAATGCACATTTCTCGCTAAAAATGTTTACATAAACACTTTTAATGGCGTAACTATGCTAAAATATCATATTTTCCACCCAGAATAAAAAGTATGCCCGCCATTTTCACAGAAAAATATCCTAAAAACTATCCAATAGGAAAGATGCTCACAGCGTCTATCCGTGACATAGTCACGGATAGACGCTTAATGGCGGGTTACGCCATTAAAAGTGTTTATGTAAACATTTTTAGCGAGAAATGTGCATTTTACTTTCATAATCGTCGCTCGGCGAATGTGAAGGATGTTTGGTTTGATAGTTATGACGAAGAATATATTGTGAAGGATGTGCATTCAGAATGCATTGGTTAACATTTCGTGATGCGTTTCACGAAAAAAGTCGAACAATCGTACTCTGGGACACGATTCAATAGATTAACGCGTTTCGTGCGCATGAGCACGAGATCTCGTGATACCGGGTTGATTTAGGCTATACTTCTCCCACATCAGTGCAATAAAAATACTGTAAACAAGGGAGGAAAACAACGCAGGCATGGACCTGCAAGTCTATTCATCACCATCAAAGTCCTGCTCAGGCACAGCTCCTGTTTTTCGATCCTGGTTTGCGTGTAAAAACACAAGGGCATCGACGTGGGCAGGATGAAGGCTCGCCCCGCTTGTCGCGTGATGGTATTTCCAGCCAGAGAAAAAATCCTCTGCGCTCGCGGCTTGCTGGTGGCTGGAATGGCCAGGTAACGCTTGCCCAATTTAGCCAAACGGGGGAATCTGTCCTCATTCTCGGCCCACCACTGCAGCGGGTTTTGCATGGTGGGAATTTGCGGTGTTTGAAAATAATCACGTGACCGCCGACCTATAACCCTTGACTAGTCGACGTCACACGCAAAACGTCACTGTAGCTCTTAAAGTCGACTAGTCGACTAGTCGATTAGTCGATGCAACCCCTACTAGCCACCAGACAATGATTAAAAAAAATTGATTACAATGTAAACTAATTAATTACTTAAGTCTAAACTGTGGAAAATAGAACGATATGGGGGACGATAATGCCCCCCATATTGTTTCCATTCATCATAATGCACAAAAAATCTCCAGATTGAAACGCATTGGTTTAATAGGCCTATTAAATTAGGCCTAGTTAAATATTTAAATATATATATATATACAGGACTGTCTCAGAAAATTAGAATATTGTGATAAAGTCCTTTATTTACTGTAATGCAACTAAAAACATGAAAATGTCATACATTCTGGATTCATTACACATCAACTGAAATATTGCAAGCCTTTTGTCGTTCTAATATTGCTGATTATGGCATACAGCTTAAGAAAACTCAAATATCCTATCTCAAAATATTAGAATATCATGAAAAAGTATAATAGCAGGCTATTTAACTAATTACTTGAATCGTCTAAATAACTCGAAACACCTGCAAGGGTTTTCCTTGAGCCTTTAAAAATACTCAGCTTGGTTCAGTAAACTAAATCGCAAGTATGGGAAAGACTGCTGACCTGACTGCTGTCCAGAGGACCATCATTGACACCCTCCATCAGGAGGGTAAGACACAAAAATAAATTTCCAAAAGAGCAGGCTGTTCACAGAGTGCAGTTTCAAAGCACATTCACAAAAAGTCTGTTGGAAGGAGGAAATGTGGCAGGAAACGCTGCACAACCAAGAGAGAGGACCGCAGCCTTAACAGCATTGTGAAGAAGAGCCGCTTCCAGAATTTGGTGGAGCTTCAAAGACAGTGGACTGAAGCTGGAGTCCAGGTATCAAAAGCCACTGTTCACAGACGTGTCCGGGAAATGGGCTACAATAGCCGTATTATCATGGTCAAACCACTCCTGAACTCAAGACAATGGAAGAAGCGTCTGACTTGGGCTATGGAAAAGAAGCACTGGACAGTTGCAGTGGTCCAGAGTCCTGTTTTCAGACGAAAGCAAGTTTTGTATTTCATTTGGAAGTCAAGGCTCTAGAGTCTGGAGGAAGGCTGGAGAGGAGCAAAATCCAAGTTGCTTGAAATCCAGTGTGAAGTTCCCACAGTCAACAATGGTTTGGGGAGCCATGTCAGCTGCTGGTGTTGGTCCGCTGTGTTTCATCAAGTCCAGAGTCAATGCAGCTGTGTACCAAGAGATTTTAGAGCACTACATGCTTCCATCTGTTGAAAAGCTCTATGGAGATGAGGATTTCATTTTCCAGCATGATCTGGCACCTGCCCACAGTGCCAAAACCACCAGTAACTGGTGTACTGACCATGGCATTACTGTCCTTGATTGGCCTGCCAAATTCCCCTTGACCTGAACCCCATAGAGAATTTGTGGGGTATGGTGAAGAAGAAGCAGAAAGACACCAGACTCAATAATGCAAATGAGCTAAAGGCTGCTATTGAAGCATCCTGGGTATCCATAACACCTCAGCAATGCCACAGGCTCATTGCCTCCATGCCACGCCGCATTGATGCAGTAATCCATACAAAAGGATTCCCAACCAAGTACTGAGTGCATTAATCGACATTTTCAAATGTTTGATTTTGTTTGGCTGTCATAAATCTTTTTTTTTTACTTGAGGAAATATTCTAATTTTTTGAGATAGGATTTTTGAGTTTTCTTAAGCTCTATGCCATAATCAGCAATATTAAAATAAAAGGCTTGCAATATTTCAGTTGATGTGTAATGATCCAGAATGTATGAAATTTGTTTTTTTAATTGCATTACAGCAAATAAAGAACTTTATCACAATATTCTAATTTTCTGAGACAGTCCTGTGTGTGTGTGTGTGTGTGTATATATATATATATATATATATATATACACACACAGTATATAAATATAAAGTTATTTAGTTATAACATAAGTAGACCATGTAGCTTTTATTCAATTATCGTTATAACAAGATCTGTAGCCTTATCTGACCGTTGAAAATCCACTTCCGGCAATGTGGAAAGTGTGTAAGTGTGGTTCAGGTATACCAGACAATATTAAAATATTCATAATATAAAAACGATGTACAAAATAGGGTTATGGGCCGAATTCGGTCAAAATTCAGCCTCTGCTGGCCCGCAACTAGATCGTCGCATTTCTTCGTTACACACTTTAATTTACTTATATTACATAATTATGACCATGGAGCTTTTATTTTCTTGCCGTTATCATTACATCCTTTCTCTTTATATAAATATAAATCCTTGAGATACAGTGGAAAAGAGAGAGGGAGCCATTTAGAGGGGCACTGAGTGCGGAGCCAAGTAATTGATGGGTTTAAGGGGGACTCTCCATATATAATGAATATATATATATATATATATATATATATATATATATATACATATATTACACACACAGTATATATACTGTATATATACCTATGTATATTCTGAGAAATGCTCCAATCCAAAATGCATGGGTTTACATTTTGTTCTGCGCAGTACGAATAATGTGGGACAATCTTGCTCTGGGACAGGATTCAATAGATTACTTTTCGTGAGCGTGAGAACTAACGGTTATTGAGGAGGTCTGCAGAAAAAAAGGGGAAATCAGAGTATCCTTATTACACTACATTTACCCATTGATATATCTTTTTTTGACACATACATAAGTAGAGGGTGCACTGTACTATCTGTGCAGACCCCTTCTGTGGTCGAAGAAAATATCCCAATTGAAAGGCAATGGTTTGAATTTCGTTCTGTGTGGCATGAAACTAGTCAACCAATCGTGCTCTGGGGCACGATTCAATAGATAGCTTTTCGTGAGCATGAGAACGAAATGTTTTTAAGGTGGTCTGCTGGAAAAAAAAACTCTCTCTCATCTGAAAAATGCTCCCATTCAAAGTGCATTGGTTTACATTTCGTCCTGTGTAGCACGAAAACATCGGAGAAACGCTCCCATTCAGAATACATTGGGTTACTTTTCGTTCTGTGTAGCCCAAAAAGAAGTCGGACAAACGTAATATGGGACACGGCACGTAGATTCAATTTATGGTTACTTTTCGTTCTGTGTAGCCCAAAAAGAAGTCGGACAAACGTAATATGGGACACGGTTCAATAGATTAACATTTGTGCGCACAAAAAACATTTGTGCGCATGAGCATGGAATCGCCTGATACCGGGCTGAATTATAAATTGCGGAAACTCAGTCCAAACACCTCGGCCCAAGCGGCCCAGAGGAGAGGTGGTGGAAAGCATATACCGCCGATACCCACCAGCTGGCCCCAGAGAGCATCCATTGCATAAGACTAATCAGCGCAATGGAGAATACCTGCGGCGGAGGAAGAGGAAGGCCAGAGGGGTATTCCATCAACCAAGCTAAAGGCAAAGCCGGGCTTATTTCGCTTAGCCTTGCTACTTTCAGCTAGAGTTGCGTTCCATCAACGTGACTTAAGGGAATCTCCGCTAAGTAACCATGGCAATGTTTCCGACCAAACTAACCTAATCGGTACCAGGCTAACTGTCAGGTTTATAATCTGTGTTTCAGAGAAGTCCCATCTGTCTGCAATAAATGTACCATCAGAAGGTTCCGACAAGCATAGTCCTCACGATTTTGTCATAAACGTACATATGAGTGCAAACAGTGTATATTTTCACTAAGGGTCTAAGATTAAATGATGCAAATCAAATCATTAAGTGCTACCTATTGATATTGTGGATATTACCTCAACCAATTTTCTATAGATTAAACACGAGATTATTCATGAGATGCGCGCAACAAGCACTTGAGTGAGTTGTCATGCGAGCACACTCTGTGCCTTCATACTTAACCTACACTGTTA
>OLKM01003518.1:0-17940 GCA_900291075.1 Melanogrammus aeglefinus | reverse complement strand
TAGTTGAATCTTCTAATAGGCTGTTACAGATCTACAAAATGCTTTAGTCCTCTATTGAAACCTCCGTTAAGGCCGCTGGAGGAATTACATGCTAGTCTCTATTGAACCAACTAATATAGGCCGATGGAGGACCTACATGCTAGTTATTAGTGAAGCTCTTATAGGCCGCTGGAGGAACTACATGCCAGTCTCTATAGTGAACCACCTGTAGGCCGCTGGAGGAACTACATGCTAGTCGCTAGTGACTAAACGATGAGTCGGCATACAGGGAAAAGGTCCGGCACCTTGTAGAGTGTTGTAGCTACAACAACCTGGCCCTCAACACAAACAAGACTAAAGAGATCATCTTGACTCTCAGGAAGGAACAAAAGGCCACACACCGCCCTTGTCCATATCAAATGGGTGGAGGGTTGAACGTTTCACAAGTTTTAAGTTCCTTGGATCCACATCTCTGAGGAACATTCCTGGACCCCCAATAACAAACAACCGGAAACAAGAAGCACATAAAGCACATTCTTCCCTCAGAATTAGGCTAAAGTCCATCTATCCCCCCAGTGCTGTTGAACTTTTAACCGCGGTACCATCCAGACATCCTAGGCACCTGCATCCAGTCTGGTACGGACAACTTGCACTATCAACAATCACTGCAGAGGGTGGTGAAGAATCGCCCAAACGCATCACCAAAGACCATCTCCCTACCATAAAACCGCAATATACGAGAAAGAGTGGCTTGAAAAGCACGCAACGTCATAAAGGACACCTCTCACCCCAACCATGGACTGTTTAACGTGCTTCAACGTGGCACTCGCTCTGGGGCACGTTGCCGCAGCCTCCCAGGCAAAACTAACAGGTCTATAATAGGTTCTTCCCCTCAGCTGTCAGACTGCTTACAAAATAACCATCCATATCTTGTACTGCCTAGTCCCTACTACTAAATCGAACTTTTCTGCACTGCCTGCACTTTACTGTATAACTGTTGTAAAATACTTTTGCTGCACAGATATTATACTGTATAAATACTAAAGATATTTATACATGTTGCTCAAACTGATTTTTGCACTCTGATTAGACCCACCTACATTTCGTTGCATTCTAACCTGTTACTGTGCATTGACAATTCAGTGAATCTAATCTAATCTAATCTAGTGAACTTGAAGAACTACATGCTAGTCTCTGGTAAACCACCTAGAGGCCGATTGAGAAACTACATGCTCATATCTAGTGAACCACCTAGAAGGATTTACATGCTAGTCTGTACACATGAAGCAGCCTCAACCAAACACACGCATACATCCTAATACACACACTCACACACACAAAAACACACACACATACACCATTCGTACGTTCATGTCTACTTCAATATCCACATTGTCTTGCCGTCATAGAAACTTTATGCTCGTACTAAGGTCAAAGACATGACATCCGACTTTCATTCCCTCATGACTAGTTAATTGAATAAGCCTTTGTATACATTTTCTCACCTAGAGAAAGCTCCCTTCCCCAACCGAGAGCCGGTATTTTAGGTGGCATTGATACTGTCAATGCAGCAGTATACAACCAATGAAATCAGATTCAATTAAAATGGTGGAAGCATCCTGGGCGGATCCATACCAGTCGACACAGCAGTCTTTAATTTTCACTGTTGCTTTTGTTGGGTACTTCCCCATGAGAATCACACACCTATCGTTTCTCTGAAGAAGCATGGAGGATGCTGCCTGTGTTTCTGTGTGTGTGTGTGTGTGTGTGTGTGTGTGTTGTGTGTGTGTGTGTGGGTTGTGTGTGTGTGTGTGTGTGGTGTGTGGTGTGGTGGTGTGTGTGTGTGTGTGTGTGTGTGTGTGTGATGTGTTGGTGGTCAGTGTCCGTCATGCCTCCTTTGGCATGATCATGCCCCATTCAATCCAATATTTGGCTTTGGAGAGGAGATGTTTGAGAAAAGCGTTTCCAGGGCTCACCCTGCGTGACCTGATCTCTTTGACGTAGAGTGGATGAAGAAACTCCGACTCGCCCTCCAGACGCACGCCCTCCTTAGTGACGCGGAGCTTCCCCATGCCGTCCTAGGGAGAGACAGAGACAGAGACAGAGACAGAGTTAGTGATTTGGTCACTAAACACATAACCTCCAGTACTCAGCAGATGTGCAGATGGGAGCAGGACTGGAGAGAAGCAGACCAGTAATCCAGACCAGTCTAAAGGTTCCCACTGCCTGACAACAGCAAGATCCCATTGAAGGGTGAATGGAACGTATCGTCCAATAAACAAGTTCACACCAACACCGTCCCCCGACAACAGCCAAAAACATCCGACCACAGCCGGCCAAAGCCGACAACAGCCGACCACAGCCAACAAATAGCTGACAACAGCCGACCACAGCCAACAGCAGCCGACAACAGTCAACATCAACCGACAACAACCAACAACCGAGCACTTTTGTCGGTTTGTTGTTGGTGTTTGTTGGGGTTTGAGGGTGTTTGATGGTGTTTGTTGCCGTTTTTCTATGGAATGCCATTCAAGTAAATATATAAATAAGAAATTGATTAATAAAGGAGCAAACAGGCCTATAAAACAAAAATATGTGGCTATGAAATAAATTAATGTTTAATTAAATGTCAATATTCATAAACGACTCTATATAGGTTTATCTTTAGAATTCGTATTTTAAATCACTACTTTCAAAATTCAAAATTTATTTCATTTCAGAATTATTTTCTTGTTATTTTTATATTCTATTCATAGCAATATTCATTCATTTCTTAGGCATATTTGCTGCATGAGTTCTGAATGCAACTATTGTTCTTCTTAGGTTTTATTCTTTCTTTATTTTTTCACAATCTTTTACCTCGACACTCCATTCCCCTTTTCTTACTAAAGTCATGAATGTTTTTTTAAATATCCCAATTTTAAAAATGTGAATTTTATTGCTATAACAGAACAGCTAATTTATTCTATATTTTATCCCAAATGTGGTAACACTTTACAATAATATACGCAAAAACGTAGGTAGTTACTAAAGAATGAATGAGTGACGAATGATGAACGACCAGGGCCCTATCTGGGGCCCTAAGTGACAGTTACTCAGTAACTACTGAAGAGGTACTGGTAAACAGACTAGGGGAATACTGTATTCATTACTGAGTAATGAATGATGAACAACCAGGGCCTTAACTGGGGCCCTAACTGGGGCCCTAAGTGACAGTTATTCAGTAACTACTGAGGAGTTAAGCCGGAACACAGACCAGGGGACTACTATATTCATTACTGAGTAACGAATGATGAACGACTGGGGCCCTACCTGGGGCCCTAAGTGACATATGTTCAGTAACTACTGAGGAGTTACTGGTAAACCAACCCGGTCTCACGAGATTTCGTGCTCATGCGCACGAAACGTTAATCTATTGAATCGTGTCCCAGAGTACGATTTTTTTACTTTTTCCGTGGAACGCATCATGAAATGTTAACCAATGCATTCTGAATGGGCACGACTACGTCACGGATAGACGCTGTGAGCATCTTTCCTATTGGATCATTTGTAGGATATTTTTCTTGTGAAAATGGCGGACACATACTTTTTATTCTTGGTGGAAAATATGATATTTTAGCATAGTTACGCCATTATAAAGTGTTTTATGTAAAACATTTTAGCGAGAAATGTGACATTTACTTTCATAATATCGTCGCTCGGCCGAATGTGAAGGATGTTTGGTTTGAAAGTATTATGACGAAGAATATTTCAGTCGTCTCCACATAATAACATGGTTGGCTGCTATTGATGTTTGCTATGGACGCTAAACCAGCACGTCGCATGCCGTTTAAATCATGGGAATAAAACCATTGTCTTTGCTGGTTATGTAAGGGATAATGTATAGAACGTGGTACAGGCAACCAGTTGTGGGCCAGGAAGTGGATTTTCAATGGTCAGATACAGATCTTGTTATAACGATAATTGAATAAAAGTTATGGTCTACTTATAGATAGAATATTACAACGAAATAATTGTATATATATATAATATATATTTTAATATTTAATTAATTAAATACAAAAACGGCTTTAAACATGTGACATGACTTTGGCCTTTTCTTTTCAATGGGCCTGCGTCAACGTCACGTCACTCTCGGCAAACCACGTGGTTAAAGGCGTCAATGGAGCTGCCGTAAATTGTGTTGTTTTTGTCGTAAACGTTAGCTTCCATAACCGCGCTAGCTTGGTTAGGAAATATAGATATTCCATGAAAATATCTGCCCGTAACGGGGCAAACAAGATGTCCTTTGACATCTACGTTTCGAGGCAATTGCAACGGTTGCCATACATGACCATATTTGACTTTGTTTCAGGGTAGTAATTAGCCTGTCGATTTTGGAAGCCTTTATCAAAATGACCAGCTATAGATTTGCTTCCCGATTGAGGTTTTCTGACAATGACATGTTATTTAGCATCTACATTAGCAGCTGAGTCCAATGAGATTCAAGCTCAACCTTGTGCCACACCGAGATCATGTCCTAGACCATAGGGTGTACCATGTAAAATACAGGGCCGTGTTAGTGTAGGGGGCCGTGTCGGGCCGTGGAGTGTCATGCTTGGTGTCATTGGACTCAGCTCAATGTGTAGATGCTTAAATAAACATTGTCATTGTCACCAAAACTTTTATCGGGAAGCAATCAATAGCTGGTCATTATTGATTAAGGCCTCCAATTTCGACAGCTTATTACATACAACATGTTTGAATGTGTTTCATGTTGTGGCACCATTGCATCTCGCTGGAAACGTAGATGTTGAAGGACATCTCTGTTTGCCCCTCTTACGCACCAGCCCTACAAGAAATTACTTAGCAAGTGCTCCATCTCGTTGCACCTCACCCAGTGGCTCGCTTGCAAGGATTTTTGCCTGAAGTTCTACCAGAACCTACACCCTAGAATCCATCAAAATGCATAATCTGAGAGAACAGGCCTCTCTTTAATAATGACAAAAAGTTATGAGATGAATGCACATTAACTTTTTGTTATCTCATAAGCGGCGTGGGTGCGGTTCCTTTTGACCTTTTGAACCCAGAATTCAAAAACTTGGCCACCGGCCAGCTGTGTCATACACACCTTAAGCCACAAATGTACACCTCCTATCCACAAAAAATGGGACTAGAAACTAACCTCTGTCTTATGTACATTTACTGTAACTGTTGGAGTCACACGCCCCTTTTCCGCCTTTTTCGAGATAGCCTAAGGATGCTAAAAATGTTTACACACATTTCCCGGGTCCCCGAGAACGACATATCCCAGATTTGGAGTTCTAGCCCTTAGAGAAAAAAGAAGTTTTCCCAAAATGGACTGTCATTTGGACAAAGCCCCTCAGAAGTGTTGCCTGCAAGACCTAATGGTTCAGAATGTGGTGAAAAAACAGTTTTTGAGATAGGAAGGTCCTACCGCCCTGAAATTTGAATACCTTATTCTAGGGCCTAACTGGGACCCCCGCACCGAAACTTGGCCCCTTGTTTTTGGGGTCAAAAGGTCAAAAGGAACCGGCACCACGCCGCTTATGAGATAACAAAAAGTTAAGGTGCATTTCTCTCATAACTTTTTGTCATTATTAAAGAGAGGCCTGATTCTCAGATATGCATGTTGGATGGCTAGTGTGTAGGTCTGGGAAGAACTGTGTAGGCCAAAATCTTGCAAGCGAGCCGCTGGGGGAGGTGCAACGAGATGGAGCACTTGCTGAGTAATTTCTTGTAGGGCTGGTGGCGTAAGAGGGCAAACAAGATGTCCTTCAACATCTACGCTTCCAGGCGATTGCAATGGTGCCACACATGAACACATTCAAACATGTTGTAGTAATTAGCGGTCGAAATTGGAGGCCTTAATCAATAATGACCAGCTATTGATTAGCTTCCCGATAAAAGTTTGTGACAAATGACATGTTATTTAGCATTCACACATTGAGTTGAGTCCAATGACACCAAGCTGACACTCCACGCCCTACACGGCCCCTACACTACACGGCCCGCGTGTATTTACAATGGTACCACCTATGGTCTAGGACATGACATCTCGGGTGTGGACACAAGGTCGAGCTTGATCTCAATTGGACTCAGTGCTAATGTAGATGGCTAAATTAACATGTCATTTTGTCAGAAACTCAATCAGGAAGCAAATCTATGCTGGTCATTATGTGATAAAGGCCCTCCAAAATCGACAGCTAATTAACTACCCTGAAACATAGTCAAATATATGGTCATGTATGGCACCGTTGCAATTGCCTCGAAACGTAGATGTCAAAGGACACCTTGTTTGCCCCGTTACGGGCAGATTTTTTCATGGAATATTATATTTCCTAACCAAGCTAGCGCGGTTATGAAAGCTAAACGTTTTACGACAAAACAACACAATTTGACGGCAGCTCCATTGACGCCTTTTAACCAACGTGGTTTGCCGAGAGTGACGTGACGTTGACGCAGGCCCATTGAAAGAAAAGCCCAAAGGCATGTCAACATGTTTAAAGCCGTTTTTGTATTTAATTATTAAATATTAAAATATTAATAATATATATACAATTATTTCGCTGTAATATTTTATCTACAAATAGACCATAACTTTTATTCAATTATCGTTATAACAAGATCTGTATCTGACCATTGAAAATCCACTTCCTGGCCCACAACTGGTTGCCTGTACGTTCTATACATTATCCCTTACATAACCAGCAAAGACAATGGTTTTATTTCCCATGATTTAAACGGCATGCGAGCTGCTGGTTTCAGCGTCCATAGCAAACATCATAGCAGCCAACCATGTTATTATGTGGAGACGACTGAAATATTCTTCGTCATAACTATCAAACCAAACATCCTTCACATTCGCCGAGCGACGATTATGAAAGTAAAATGCACATTTCTCGCTAAAAATGTTTACATAAACACTTTTAATGGCGTAACTATGCTAAAATATCATATTTTCCACCAAGAATAAAAAGTATGTCCGCCATTTTCACAGAAAAATATCCTAAAAACTATCCAATAGGAAAGATTTTCACAGCGTCTATCCGTGACGTAGTCGTGCCCATTCAGAATGCATTGGTTAACATTTCGTGATGCGTTCCACGAAAAAAGTCGAAAAATCGTACTCTGGGACACGATTCAATAGATTAACGTTTCGTGCGCATGAGCACGAAATCTCGTGAGACCGGGTTGCGTAAACAGACTAGGGGATACTGTATTAATGAATCATTCTGTGAATTAGCAAACTGACCAATTGATTATGAAAGCAACAGAATTTTCCAGGGATTTCACAATGAGTTATTAAATAAACAGGGCACAGACGGGATGATTGTCATATTTTAATAATGATATTCAGAACGCATACACACAATACTACATTCATATTCACATTTAAGGTTTATTGTGTGGCATTTGTTGTGGCATTTGTTACTCTTTCGTGAACCATTTGTTCACCAGTAGTTAAGCTTTTTGAATCATTAGTTTATCAGTAGTGAAGCTTTTTGTTTACCTTCATGTACACTAATGCATCAAACTGAGTTGTTACTCTTTCGCAAACCATTTGTTCACCAGTAGTTACATTTACGATACATTTAGGGCATTTTGCAGACGCTTTTATCCAAAGCGACTTACAATAAGTACATTTGTCATAAGAAGTGCAACAACATATCGCTGTCGGTACAGAAAGGCTAACCAATTCCCCGTGCTACAGCAATGATAGCAGCTACTGGAGTTGCTACACAGTTAGGTACTATAATATAATACAATACAGAAGGGGGGGTGCCTATGCAGAGTCGAGGTGGACTCTAAACAGGTGAGTCCTGAGTCTTTTCCGGAAGAAGTGAGCGACTCTGCGGTCCTGAGAACGGCAGGGAGCTCGTTCCACCACTGAGGTCCCAAAACCGAGAAAAGTTGTGACTTTGATGAACGACTTTTGCTAGCTCTTAGCGATGGTGGTACCAGACGTCCAGCTGAGGTAGTTGAGCGGAGGGATCGAGCTGGGGTGTGTGGCTTTAGCAATGCTTGGAGGTAGGGAGGGGAAGTTCCATCAACTGCCTTGTATGCCAATGCCATCGTCTTAAATTTGATGCGAGCTACTACAGGGAGCCCGTGGAGGTCCCGGAAGGGAGGGGTCACATGGGAGAACTTTGGTAGGTTGAACACGAGGCCGCACTGCCACATTCCAGATGCGCTGCAAAGGTTTAATCGCAGAGGCAGGAAGTCCAGCCAGGAGTGAGTTGCAGTAGTCGAGGCAGGTGACCAGTGATTGGACTAGAAGCTGAGCTGCTTCCCTTGTGAGGGAGGGCCGGATTCTGCGGATGTTGTAAAGTGCAAATCTGCAGGATCAGCATAACTGAGGTGCAGCATAACTGATTGTCCAATACCACACCAAGGTTTCTGGCAGTTGGAGAAGGAGATACAGTGATGTTCTCAACGGTGACCAGTAAATCCATGTGTGGGCAATCTTTCCCTGGGATTAGGAGGAGCTGGGTTTTGTTGGGGTTAAGCCTCAGGTGATGGGCAGTTGTCCAGGTGCTGACGTCCGCCAGACATCCCGATATGTATGTTGCAAGGGACTACTGGTGAACCATTCATTCACCAGTAGTAATGTTAAGTGTCAATATATGATTGTGCCCGTACTCTGAAAGGACAAAGTGATGATGTGATTACGTTCTAGTGAAGCAAAGCGCAGGTCAATTGTCCCGTTATACGTTGTTGTTGAACTGACTGGACAGTATTCAGTCATGTATTCTAGAGAATAAATACGCAAAAAGGCTAAAGAGAATCTATTGCTTTGCTTATTCTTCACCACACCAGAGAAGAGGAGTCCCCGCTCCATCTCAACTTAACGGTAAAGCTTTTTGAATCATTCGTTTACCAGTAGTGAAGCTTTTTGAATCATTCGTTTACCAGTAGTTAAGCTTTTTGTGTACCGTCATGTAAAGTAATGCATCATACTCAGTTGTTACTCTTTCGTGAAACATTTGTTCAACAGTAATTAAGCTTTTTGAATCATTCATTCACCATTCGTTTACCAGTAGTGAAGCACTTTTGGGTTAGTTATAAAACCCCAAACCACTGTTGATGCCAATGAGGGATCTACAGACACTTTAGTTACAATTTTATAACATAATAACAGGATAATATAGAAAATATTAACAATTGACACAAACAGAAAAAAAACAAAAAACCTGCTCTCTTCTTTATCGGTAAAAAGGCTTTACTATGGCTGTTTACCGATCTGCAACAGTTCCCCTTTCATTTTTTTTCATTAACCTTGCTCTGAAGGTTCCTGCCAAATATTTTGAGATGACATTTAGCAGAAAATAAGTAAAGTGTCTCTCCCTTGGGCATTGATGCCCTCAGCTGGTCATACAGGTCCTTGTTGACAGCGCCAACGTCTTTCGGTCAACCCCAACTTTGATGTCTGTTTTTGTCATGCCGATGCGCCTGTAGCAATCCATAGCCTCTCTGGGGTGAGGACTGAAACAAAGAAAATGATAAACACGTAATAACTGTAATTCACAGTAGCATTTTCCTTTTTACCAGGATGATGGTAGTGCAGTTGGTTAGGGGTTTAATAGTATTAATACTATTGTTTTATTAGTGTTATATAGAGGCAAGTTAGTCCTCAATTACATTATAGGTTAATGAATGTACAGATGTATAATAATAATTATTAAATTGTCATTTCCAGTAGTATCAAGAGTACTGTGAGTGTACTGTCAGTGGAAGTACTGTATATTTTAGATAAGTGGTAGAATAAGTAAATTATATCGTTTAGTGTTTTTTGAAAGCCATGTTCCTGCTCTAGTCTCAACCATTATGCTGCTTTAAACAGTCATGTCCAGATGTGGCTTTGATATTATAAGCAGAACACCTATCTCTTTAAAGAAATTGGTAAAAATTAATCGAATATAACCATAACCAAAACATTTTTATTTTCTACTTAGTAGACTTACTTAAAGTGGATTAACAGACCTCAATCTAATTTATGTCATTGCTGTTCTAAGTTCCTTCCCATTCCCAAAGCACTTTCTGCTTATGATTATTATAAAAAGGTAGATACTTGGTTAGTGCAATGTTCAAGTACAAATGGAGTAAATATTACTAGCCTCCTCTTGTCTTGGATCCCCTCTAGACACTAGCCTTCTTTTCTCTGTGGAAATTGCGTGCGCAAATTTGGTTCCGTTTTACGTTCATCACTAATTAATCATTATACTGTGTACAACTATACCATGTATTCTCTGTTCAATTCTGCACACTGAACAGTCGCGTGTGTACTGCATGGTTCAATACATATTGATATATTGTTTCACCCCTATCCACTGGGGTGCTGTGTTTACACCATAACTGATCGGAACCAGCCACTTGTAACTACAGCAATGTGACAACACAACCTTACCTTGAGCTGCTACTCTTTTAGTAGGCTGATGTACTGTGTCTGACTCAGAGTCATCACTGTAGCACACTACAGCTTCAAGAGGAAAAAGATATAGCAATTAGTAATAGTGTTGGCAAAAGCATTTTGAATATATCTAATGGTTTAAGGTCCAAAATGTCAAATTTAGCTCTAGTTGTGGTCACAATTTAGCAGCAGCATGTAAGACCAAAGGAAACCCTGCCTGTCTGCTACACCACTGTTTGGCTAACCTGACCTCCACCACCAATGCAGGTGTGAAAAAGCACAGAGGAATAATCCCCCAACATAGGAGATAACTGGGGGCTTCTCTTTGTGCTCTGGAACTCAGACTGCAAGTTGACGCATTTACCATTGCCCACTTAGTCCCAACTCCTCCACAGCTACATAAACTTAGTTGTTGTTTTGCTTAATAGACAGTATGCATAATTTGTTATAATTTGTCAATAAATAATATCTGAAATTGTATACCCCAGACACGTATCAATTTCTCCTTTGATATTAAACATTGTCTCAAACATGGATATTTTTCAATGTATTGTATTTCAGTTAGATTTAACATTGTCCTTGAAGAAAACATCACACTAATACAAACATAGGCAATGTCACAGTTGTATTAAGAGTTAATTAAATGAAAGTTAGTATTGTCATATTAGAGGGTATCTGCAGGTTTCAGCAAGTCAAATTTAAGACTTTTTAAGACCTTTTTAATACCACCTTGAATGAAATTTAAGACCTAAAACACACGATGGTGGGGGTTGGCAACAGACGCAAGCAAACTTCGGAAACGGACGTCTTCCAGCCAACTGTCCTTGAATTTGCACCTACCCATTGTCGCAGACTAGCTAGCAAGCATATATATGCAGCTAGCAAGAAAGAAGCCTCTCTACATGTCCTTCCTGAAAAGTCACTCGAGAAAAATAAAAAAATATATAGTCCTGCCCCGACAAATTTAAGACCTTGAGTTACAGTATTTAAGACCAGCATATGGCATTCGTAACGAATTTAAGACTTTTTAAGACCTTGAATTTAGAAACATGAATTTAAGACTTTTTAAGGATGCGCGGATAGCCTGCATATAACTTATGAAAATGTGATCACAAGGCACCATGGTGTGATTTATTTTGTCACACCAAAAAATATGTTGATATAAGTATAATTTCAACTAAGTGTCCATTAAGCAATTATCTTTTATGCTTTGTACATTTCACAGTCAATTGAATCCGAGTATATCTGTTAAGTATGCTTGACATTTAAAATAAAAAAAATAATTAACTACCTGCTTCCTCCACTGTGCTGTTCCGATTATTCCAGCTGACTCGATTCTGATGGCGTTGTAACATTTTGGAGCACAGAAAGAATGGTTGGTATAAGGGGCTCAGAACTTTATGAAAGAACTTGATAAAGGCATACAGAGTGATGATTTGTTCATTTGAAATATGTATGGATACCTTAAAAAAAATTAATATAGGCCTACAGTTAATAATATAGAGTTAAGTGAAATAAGAGTTTTATTCAATATGGGCAATGACATTATCCATTGTCTTTAATGTTATAATATGTAACAATAATATGCATGATCATATGTCTTTTTGATTTAAGGAAAACCTTCAGCTCATTTGTCATGGTTCCAGAAGCAGGCCATTGTGTAGAAGACATTTTTGAGAGATTCAATTGTAAACATTACATACTGTAGGGACTTATGTGAAAAGACAAAGAACAGGGAGAAAAGTATTACCGTAATAGCACTATAACAGTGTAATGTAGTTGTCTTCGTGTTTTTTAGTAGTTAAAAACAACTCCAAAAACTATTCAAAGACGTGTGGTAACTGGCGCTAACAGAAAACAGTCCAATTACAAAGCTTGGACCACATATTCATCGCATATAGCCGAATTTAACCTTAGATAAATGGTTGAACCATTGGTCTTTTGACATAGTTAGGTTTTTATTAGTTTTTTTTTTTTTTTTTTTTTTTAACATTTAAACAAAGTTTGCTTGCAACGTTGGCTATCTAGCTAGCTAGCAATCCATTGATTAGTGACAAGGTTAGCTAGCAAGTCCAAAACATATGTGATAGAACAGACCTGGTACGATTGCACTCTAGTAATTAGTAATTAGTAATTAAATAACTTAAGCATGTACTTACATTCTACCATGGCTTTCTCTACGCATACAAGATCTCTCGTAGGCTGCCTTTTTCCGTTTGCACTTCCTCTGAGCCTCTCTTGCAAAGTTCTTCTGTTCTTGTGCAATCCTATATAACCACGTCACAAACTCCTCCGAAATATCTTCTTCCCTCTTGTTCAGTCCTAATAGCGACATTACACACATTCAAGCAGCAACAAGGTATCAATTGAATTGCCCACTCGTAATTACTACTATTAGTAGTAATTAATATTATGACTGTTCAGGTGGTCCTACCCACAGTCTATACTCGTAAATACGGTACATTTCCGAAGAGCTCGTGAAAACAGCACAAGTTGAAATGATGGTGACATGAAAAGGCTTCGGTTGACCATTCGTGAGACACGTGTAAGAACTGCTCATGTGTATTGAGGGAAGACAGACTTAAAAAAATATATATACAGTATTTACTTTAAAAATGTAAGTTACTTAAAGCCTAAATAAAATGCAAACTCTGCAAAAAGAGGATGAAACTGAAGGAAAAGTTTTTATCGATGACTTCCTTTGTTTACTGATATTTCATGTTATTAATTCAAGTTCAGTAACATTAATTAAGATACTTTATTGATCATGAAGAAATGGGTTTTCTTCTGTAGGCAGTGCCGACGTAATAAAGACAGTCAGTGAGGTGCGGGTCACTTTTTGAGAGGAGCAAATTGTCCCTATTTAGCTGGATGAAATACATTTACAGGTAAGGTATGCAATAGTAAGCAGTACTACAATTTATATCCCGGTATGATTTGAGGCATAGACGGTAATGCGCATTATATCATGGCATGTATATTTTATATTCTAATTTCTATATACATGCTTCTGGAGGGGTATCATCAGCCAATCAGCGTTCACTCCCTGAGAGACGTAACATAACAGCCAATCAGCGTTCACTCCCTGAGGGACGTAACATAACAGCCAATTGGCGTTCACTCCCTGCAGTCCAGACTTGAATGAATCGCAACAGGAGGAGAAAGTGATTTTGCAGATTCCCGGAGCTCTATCTCTAAATAATATAATATTGTAACGAGCTGGGTTAATGTGGTCCTGTTATTATGCGTCCAGCAGCTATTAGAATGTTCTCATGTGTTGGGTTATGCACTAAGGTTATTAGTGGGGGTTAATGGGGGATTGTCTCGCGAGAAGGAGAGGGGGGGACAACGAGAGGGAGGGTCCGGGAGCAACGGGCGATCGTAAAAGTGTGTGTGTTACGGCTTATGGTTTGGGTGGTCACGTTAAACAGTTTTTGGAGATAAACCTTGGATTTACAGAATAAAGAGCAGGATTGCAAGCCAGACATTGCCTGTTTATTCGACGCTGCACCACCGAGGGGTGAACGTTATACTGGTGTCAGAAGTGAAAACGACGGACTGGTTCTTCTCCGGTGTTCGCCATTATCCTAGCGTCTTGCGGACCTACCACGGGGTGCTGCTGTTTGTGCTGCCAACGGACATGGCGCACGGGAGAGGAGCACGGCCGAAAGTTAAGGAGGAGGAGGGGAACTACGGTTATGCCCTTGCGGGGGCTCTGGCGGCGGAGTTTGAGCGCGCTGCGGAGACCTGGGCCCGCTTGAGAGAGACGGCGAGGCGCATGGCAAACGACGCGGGAATGGTCTCCACCAACCCCCGACAGAGCAGAGGATGTGACGGAGGCTTCGTCGCAGGCACGTGGGCTCCTCCAAGGCACGACAGCGGAGAGAGTGCACAGCCTGCGTGTCACAGGGGCGGTGCCTGTACTTCCCGGGCCCAGTGTAAAACACCTAAGTACTCCGGTAAGGTAGACTGGCAGGCGTTTCATGCCCAATTCAAACTGTTGTAAAGTGCTACAGCTAGCGTTATGCCTTACGGACGACGTGCTGGCATGCCTGTTACTGCTCAGCCCAGAGGAACGAAATAATTATGAGGCTCTTGTTGGGGCTCTGCAGAGACGAACAGCCCAGTCTCCTACGCTCTGAACTTTCCATCAGACGCAGGCGGCCTGCGGAGCCCCTCCGTGTATAAGCTAATGACATTGAAACTCTAGCCAGGAGGGCTTATGCCCACATGCCCCCGGCGATACGGACGGAGCTCGCCAGAGACCAGTTCGTCCAGGCCTTAACCCCCAGGGAGCTGCGCATTCAGACCCAGCTCGCCCATCCCCGCTCCATACATGAGGCTCTGGAACTGGCTCTAGAGAGGGAGATTGTGGGGGGCGGGACCATGGAAGGCAGCCCTGAGGAGGGGGGGTCCTACAGTGAGAGCCCGCTGCAATGCACTGATGCAGCCGAAAGTAAAGCCTGCATGGGTGGGCTGAGTTGACCGAACTGATACGGGCTGTCTCCATGCATTTACCGCAAAGTGCCACACGGCCTCGCCATCGCCCCCTGCTCTGCTGGGGATGCGGACAACCTGGCCATCTCCTCAAAAGTGCTCCAAGCATTCCAAAGACCAGGAAAATGGCCATACAGATGGGACTGTACGGACCCCGGGCACGGTGTCCCGTGCTGTTGCCGCAAAGGATGGAGGGGCCCAACAGCACAGTCGGGGGAGAGGGGCTTCACTCCCCCCTGAAGCAGACGATAACACAGAATCCACGATGGTGGTGGGTTGGACTCATTCCGGGAATTTCTCCATGTTCCCGTCAACCATACATACAGGGCCCCCACATACAAGCCCTTGTGGACACGGGCTCCACAGCAACACTGATGAGGCCAGATGTAGTTCCGGCGGGGACACAGTTGGAGCAGACTAGAGTGCAACTGAGGACGGTGACTGGTGAGTTGGCCCCTATGTTTGGTAAGGGGAGGATGACGTTGAATGTGGGAGGTCTGTCAGTGGATTTCCCTGTATGGGTGGCGCAGGTGCAGGACCCCTGCATACTGGGGCTGGACTTTTTGAGGGCCCCACTAACAGTCTGCTGGACCTGGGGAAGAACACATTGACCTTTCCCGGGGCCCCACTGTTGAACTGATACCGCCCACCCAGCCCCCAAAGCCATACCCCCTGGTCAGGACAGCCATGGAAACACACTGCCATGACACAAAAACCCCAGTAGAGAGAAATACCCCCCCCTGATAGCAGCTTCCTGCCGATTCATCTTCCCCAGCCCAGTCAACTATGGTGGGGGAAACGGACAGGTTGTCGGCGGTGAGAGAGATATGGAGACAGAACTGTGGCTAATTGGAGCAATGGCAGCAGGAGGAGCTGTGGAAGGTGTTATCTGACGTCTTTATGGATATTTTTGCACTAACAGACAATGAAGTGGGCCTGACACACCTGGTCCAACACAAAATAGACACTGGGGATGCGCGGCCGATGAAGAGGCGTCCCCGGCGCCTCCCCATGGCTCACTGTGAAGCTGCGGACAGAGCGGTTGTAGAGATGCAAAGAGATGGCATTATTGAACTGTCGGGACAGCCCCATGGACTCAGGAGTGGAAGAAGGGATGATGGTGTCGAAAAAAGAGGAGCACCAAGATGACGATTTCTGCGTGGACTACAGACCGCTGAACAATGTGACAAAGAAAGGACTCGTATTCCATTACCCAGGATCGAATGAGTCATTGGACCTTGGTGTCTGGCTCTTCCTGGTTCTTCTTCACTCGACCTGCGAAGCGGAATAACTGGCAGGTGCCTCTCTAGCCCTGAAGCAAGACCAAAAGACTTGCCTTCTGTACGAACAGGGGTGTGGGTGCAGTTCATTTCGGGTCTCAGTTTCAGCCTGTGCAATGCCCCAGCCACCTTCGAGAGACTCATGGACAGGGTGCTGGCTGGCATCCCCCGTCAGAGATTGTCTGGGTGTATTTGGACGACATCCTGACCCATGGGGGGCTCCCTTCCAACGGCCCTGGATCGCTGAGGCTGGTGGATGGCAGAAAGTGGCGGCAGCGGGCCTGAAATTACGACACACCCGAATAAGTCGCTTCATGGCGCTTCATGAGGAAGGAGGTGGAGTTTTTGGGTCACAGACTGGGGGGAGAAGGCATCAGCACCCTGGAGCAGAAAATGCATGCAGTGAGAGACTGGCCGACACCAACTGACCAACGACAGCTGAAGAGCTTCCTCGGCCTGGCCTCGTACTACAGGAAGTTTGTGCGAGGTTTCTCCTGCCACAGCTGTCCCCTGTACCACCTGCTGCAGCAGAAGGACAGGGACTTCACCTGGACGTCGTCGCAGTGCACCAACAAGGCCTTCAACTCTCCTCCAGAAGCACTATGGCACCGATCTGAGGCCCCCGTCCTCATTTCCCGGACCCCGGGTTGCAGTTTAACTCTGGACACGGGATGCCAGCGACGCGGTGGGCATGGCGTTGCAGTATTGTCTCAGCGCGGGGCAGAGGGGGAGAGAGTGGTGGCGTATTTTCAGCATAACCTTCAACAAGGCTGAACGCTGCTACTGCGGTCACGCGCTCAAGAGCTCCTTACCATGGTTTGGTGGCGAATAACACTTCAAGTACTACCTGTGTGGCCGGCCTCACTGTCAGGCACAGATCATTCGGCCCTGCAGTGGCTGATGTCCTCAGGAGAACCAGGAGCAAGTGCGCGCTGGATTGAAACGCTTGCAAGCCTTTGTCTTCACGCGCTGCACACAGGGCCGGAGCCAGCCACGCCAACGACCGCATGCCTTGTTCCGCACGCCCCCTGGCTGCCGATAGGAAGTGTTGCAGTACATGTGAGCGGAGCAGAAGCATGTGAGAGAGAGCTTCGTATCGAGATGGAAGACCTGCCCCATGCACAGGGCTGGGCCAGTTCTGCCGCGGAAATGCAGATTGCGTTGACGCCGGCCGGAGTCAGGCAGACAACAACTGAGAGCAGGACATTGACATCACAACCGCGTGCGACAGTGGGTTGAGGCAGGCACAGAACCACCCTGTGAGAGAGTGAACTGGGAGCTCCACTTGCCAGTGAAAGGCCATGTGGACTATGTTTGATTGGCGCTGAGAGTGAAGGATGGAAGTGCCTGCCAGAGAGCCTGGAAGGCAACGCTGCTACAGGAGCAAGAAACGGTGGCAGGTGCATAGTCCCCAGCCCTCACTGAGAGACACTGTGGCCTGAGAGCATCCCATGCGAGCACTTAGCACGAGCGGCGCACTTCAGTGTCGCCAAAAACATCTCCGCCGGACTTCGTCAGGCGTTTTACTGCGTAGCGGCGGACAGCTCAAATAGCGGACGTAGAGGACTCTTTAGCCGCCGCTCTGCCGACCTCTGCAGTGCGCCGACAAGGGCGCGCCTCAACCCGCCCCAAGATCAGCTTCCCGCGCACAACTTACAACAACACGGCGGTGGGGGCTCCATGGAAAAGAGTAGCTGCTAGACGTCATGGCCATTCGCCCGCACGACGCAGGCACCCGCCGATTACGTCTTTGCTGTTGCCATGCGACTATTT
>OLKM01003517.1:0-34879 GCA_900291075.1 Melanogrammus aeglefinus | reverse complement strand
ACACGCATCCACAAAATCACTGAGTGATTGAGAAAAGGAAAGTTTGTGTTGACAGATTCCAGGTTGTTTGGACAATTTGGGCGTTACTAACATTCCCAAGATGTAACCATAGAAAGATTTTTCACGGTGAATCAGCAAACAGAATTCCATATGATTTTGAAGGGACACCACATGATTGTGTGGCTGACTCTCACCTTCCACTAAATTGGACCGATTTATTATCAGAGCCCATGGTTGGGGCGGTGAGGATTTTTTTGTGGATGGATCTTGTTCAGGATCATTTGGGCACCTGCAGGGCTTTGCAGTGGTTAAGACCAGAATCCGAACCAGTACATTCCGCTGCATTCGGTAGTTCTTCAGTGTGCACAGCCATGTTCAGCAGCAGTTTGGCTGAGTTGAAAGGTGCTCTCACAGTGCCCTGTCAAGAGGGGCGGGTAAATGCGGTGGGAACATCTATTCAGACTCCGCATATGCGCATGGCGTATGTCAATTTGTTTGGGCAGTATGGAAGATGAGGGGGTTTAAAAAGACCGATGATCCCCCATATTGGCATTGTAATAGATTGTGGAAATTGATGTCGGCGCTATTATTGCCCAAAACGAGTGGCAATAATAAAATGTCAGGCGCACAAAAAGAACGTGATGAAGTTACAAGGGGTAACTAACGCCGGCAGATGGAGGCTGCAAAGGTAAGCTTCGACCAGTAGCAGGGCAATCCATCATGTTATCTATGCCGCGAGGCTGCGCCTAGTGAGGACGACATTGTTCGCATGCAGGAGAAACCTGGTTTCTCCCGATGTCTATGAAACAGAACAGTGGTTGAAAAGGGTGGCATACGCTCATCCACGGGTTATGGAGGACTCATGACGGGAATGAATGTTGGCCACTACGCGCTGTTGGGGATTACTCATCACTAAATGCGCCTGGTTTTGACCATTGCGCAAGGGGGGAGGTTGTTGAGGAGAATTAGACAGCAAGGTTTTCTTCACCATAACTTACAGCCAATGATTGATAATCAGCTAAATGAATGTGAAGTATGTGCTAAAAACAATGTAAGGAAAACATCACTACTCCATTGGGACCATTCCCGGTACCTGAAGGACCCATTTAGACATTTGGTCATGGACTACGTTGACATGATTAGAGTGTAGGTGGTAAAAGAATACATGCTGGTTATCATGACAGGTTTAGCAGATGGGTAGAAGCGGTTCCCATCAATCAGATAGTGTGCGGCTACAGTAATCAGTTTCTGACTAGAAGAGGTCCATGCCAAGGTTTGGAATTCCATCAGAAATAAGTTCAGACAATGGGACGGCGTTTTATTCAGAAAACACTCAAACAAGTGATTCAGCATTTGCATGTTAAACAAAGATTAGGCTGCGTCTACCATCCTCAACTCACAAGGGGTATGGTGGATAAGAGTGAATGGGAGGGCCGGCCTCAAAACAAAGATTAAAAAAAATTTGTGCAAGTACTAACTTGAATTGGATTGAATGCACTACCCATTAGCACTAATCGATGAGTTATCGCATGCAGACTAAACAGAACAACACATCTTAACACCGCACTGAAATGCTTACGGGTCGACCCCATTGCCTTCACCTGTCATTTCGAGGGACCTCATATAAAGGACCTCCATTAGAAACAGTTAGAAACTGAAATTAAGACGTTAACATTGGACAGTTTAAACTGGCAATACACAGGTCTATTTTCAACCAGGAAAAGGACGAGTTCCAGAGTCGGAGGAGGATCCACCAAGGGGGTGGAAGGCCAGGTTGAACCAAGTATACCTGAGGGGTGTTCCAAGGAGAAAGGTGGAACGAGCCCAGGAGAGAAAGGACGACATACAAAATCACACCAAGCGCAAACGTCAACAGCCATCCAGGTGGAAGGGAAGCTCTACCCTGGTATCATCTCAACCAACTGCCACCAAGAGAGCCGCTCAACCCAAAGCCAGGGATGAGTGGTGAGCAGGGAGCGTGAGGAGGAGTCAGCTGCAGAAACCGACGCTGGGGCCTGACAGCACTACCCCAGGACCAGGCCCAGCCGAGCCAGGAAGCAAACAGTCACATGATGATGCTGATAAATGGGGAGCCTGTTCCTAATCCTCTACCGGGTTGGGTCAGATTCCACTGGCCCAAGGACAAGATCCCGAGGAGGGATGAAACTACGGAGAACAACACCGGACCCGGAAGAGCCAGGAATCAGGGACTGGTATTGAAGGAAAGCCTAAGAGAAACAACAGGACAATCTCGGCCACCAACTCATTTAGAAATAGCCAACCAAGGAAGAGAGAGAATGGTCTTATATGCTCAGATGCCACCGCAATATACCACTTAATGAACTTGTGTTTACTGTAATGTCGGGTAACCAGTCACTATGTGCTTTCAACTTCTACCAGAATTATAAACAAGCTCAGCGAAACAGTCAGTGTAGAGTTCATATTCAGCCTGAACTTATGATATGGTGTTTAACAGTAAGGTCAAAGAAACCATGGGAGTACAACAGCGAGTTTAAATTGAACATTAAGGGATATTTACTTCTTAAAGCAGTGTCAGAAAGAACGTTTAATCTTACATTAGAAAAAGGAGACCCTTGTAAAATCAAAAGTCTACCGGGAAAGATCGTTGAACTTGAGCAAAGCAATTCACTAACACCTTCAGATAATGACAAAGTAAATGTAACCACAGCTACTGATAAAATAGATCAACCTCCAGTTGGAGATAATGGGAAAGATTCATTGGTAACCTACTAATAGAATTTAACTCAACTCTAGATGTAAAATTAAAAGTAATGAGGCTTCTGATATCGGGTATATTCAGCGCAACCTTTAGTCACTTAATGCAACTTCCACATCAGGGAGGGCAAGCGACAATGCTAGCGACCCACTAATCTTAAACTCAATTAGAGGAAGTAAACAACAGTCATGAGTGATCCAAAAAACAGACTAGCAACAAATGGTACAGCAGCTACTGCTCAAAGTAAGATAGAATTAACAACAATGTTTTAAGGCAAAGATAGAGGCAACCCACAAATAATAATATCTACAGAGGATAATATAGAAACACCGGTTAACCGCAATATCAAAGGTCAATTCAGAAACTGTTTAACAACTAGGATCTTAACATCGGGCAACAATGTCTCGCATGAATGAGACTTCCTGTAGAGCAGATAACCATTCGGAAGGGTAATATTGCTGAAAGCATTTATCGCCATTCGACAGCTAGAACCCTACAACAATACAAACCTGATCCCAGTGGACGCATTAGAATAAAAACAGCAGATCGGTTGTACAGACAGGCAAAAGACAATAGATGGTATAAATGGGTGGAGTTTACTGGGAAACAAATAGAGGCAGAGAACTGTTATTTGTGTAGCAGAAACCGTCAGGAAAGCAATGTGTATTGTCGTAAATACCAAATTATGATTTTGAAATTTTGCTTAACAAGAACGGACACACAGCAGAGTATGATCTAGAGGTCGGTTTAAATAAATCACGGACAGAAGGTATTCCATATCCAAGAAAAAAGTACGTTATATGTTCGATGAAAATGTTTTTCTGTTGTTAGGATCGGAGTCAGCATACCAAATTTCTTGACGATAAATATATAACGGAGGAACCATGGAATGTAATTATGAAGAGATGCCGAGAGTTCGACATAACTTTATCAAAGGAATAATAGGGAAGGTAACACGGCCAATGCAAACGAATTTTCCATATTGAAGAGGGGTTAGAATGTTATCAAAACAATGAAGCAAATAAGGATGCCAGCGATGTCGGTAGTATACCAGAGGAACAATGTAACATAATTTGGGATGTCACCCAATTTGATATCAACGGGAAGCGATTGTCGTATATGCCAAACTGCGATTAAAAAATGTTCAAGCTTTTTACCAGGCGATCAGGCAGAAGTCTAGAGAGAAATTACATGGGCCATGTTGTGGAGAGAACGGAGCATTCGGGCGAGCGGACAGGAGTGGGTGGCAGATCAAATTTTGGCTTTGTGGTAATAACATTTTTTCGTCCCATACTTTGCTGCAAAGTGGGAGAGGCAGATGCGCAAAAATTCAAGTGGTTACAGAAATTTGCGATATTACCATCAATAAAATGATGTTTGCTGGTAATATATAGACAATAACAACCTAAACAGGCGGAAGAAGAGCATACACACCGGACGAAGATATAAAGATTGATAAAATAGGACAACCCAGAGGTAATACCTGATAAAATTCAAGGCACGGAGTGAAAATTATCAGCTGGATTTGAGGCACTACTGCCAGCAATCGGAATTGCTAAAATGCGGAATGGATTAATTAACATTTTCTATAATCAACAAAGGTTCATCAACTACACGGATGATGCATTATCCGCTTTAGGCGAACAGCTGTCGGCTACAAGCGCTGTGGCTTGGCAAAACAGACAGGCCTTAGATTGGCTCTTAGCGGAAAAAGGAGGGGTTTGTGCTCTTATAGGTGAAATGTGTTGTACCTTTATCCCAAACAATACTGCTCCAGATGGCTCGTTCACACTCGCAATGACTAACCTAAAACGTTTAAGACAGGAGTTAAAAGAAAATTCGGGCCATGATCAGGGAATGTTTGGATGGCTGGACGCAAGGTTTGGGGTATGGGGAATGGTGCTGACCAAGATAGGCATAGTGCTGTCAATAGTACTAACAGTGGTAGGATTGGTTTTTTGTTGTTGTATTCCCATAGTCAGATCTATAATAGCGTCCAGACTTTCCAAGGAGATGGCCCTCATGGTGACCGGTATAGATGAGTCTGATGATTGGGAGAGGAAGCTCTATGGGGAGTTAGATTAGAGTGAAACCAGAGAGGAGACCGGGATGTAGACATCAACATTGTCAGGAGGTCTTGGGTCAAGCTGGTGACCTCTCCATGTGAGCTACAGCTTCCACAGACAGCATAAACAAATGGGCAATGGACTAATGGGTTCCAGGGCCTGATGGTTGCAGACAGGAACAGCAACCACAATGCCCAACCCCCAACACACACAGCATACTGGTACATAGAGATAATCAGCGTTATCTGGATCTATGCAGGCTAGCAGACAATCTTACATTTTTTTGTATTATTTTATTATTACTTACTTACTATTATTTTTACTATTATTATTTTACTATTACTATTATTTTTTACTTTTTGACATGCTGTTTTTGAGTTTCATATTTTCTGTGTCACATATTTTTGTAATGTTCATTTTCAATGCATGCTGAAAATGCTATGTTATGTTATGCTTAGTAGAATTTTAGTTAGACATTTGATATAATTGTATGTTGAATATGGTATATTGTGTTGTTATGATTTAGAAGGTTGTATTGGTCCATAAGACCGAATTGCAGGGATCAGACTGTTAAGATGATGCATTACATTTGATAGATCTTTTTTGCCTTGCGCAGGTTGAAACCCCTGCACACGTTAGAAGGTTTTTAATGATGATCAAATGTAATACTGAAATCTAGGTCAGGGACTTAGGTAGTTTTATTAGTAGTTTAAGTGGGAGGGGACGAACAATTACTATGTTTTTATTGTGATAAGGATCCCAATAAGGGGGATATGTTGGTAGAAATTATTTGATTATTATTCTAATGTTAAAACCATGATTATTACTAGGCCTAAATATCTAATGGTAGAAAACATCTGGAACGTCTCTGGTTCAGGGCTTGGCACGGCGCCAGGGAGTCTGGGGTCAGACAAGTTAGGAACTCCCTCCTTGTGAGACCGGAGACCACGGGGTCAATGTGTGTTGACCTCAGGCCTGGTGTTTTAGATTAGTATTGCTGGGCCACTTCATCAGAGGGATCATGACGTATTGTGGGCGGAAACCCCAAAGGAGGGACTGCTCTAAGCATATGGATAAAGAGGAGACCTCAATCGATTGACCGTCAATGCTTTGCAAACCATTCGGCTTTGTTGTTGCTTTTTTAACGATAAAGTCTTTTTTGTCATACTCAACCCGGACTCCTCAGTCACTTTTATTCTCTAGTTAGTTAAGAATTAGATCGTGGTTTTACCCCACCACAGTCTCAACAAAGAAGTGATGAAGAAGTTCCACCAAGCTAAACTCTTTCCCTTTCAGTAAATTCAGCTCTCTGAAAGTAAGAAGAAAAGTGAATTGTATGTCCTGGTTGGCTTTGTCTTCAGCCCAGTCCAGATTGAACTTGTGTGTTAAAATGGTTTTACCAATGCCGGCCACTCCAGTTGTCATTATTGTTCTGATTGGTTTATCTTGTCCAGGTAACGGTTTAAAGATGTCTTCACATTTGATTGGTTTTTCCTCCTTGGCTGGTCTCCTGGAAGCTGTGTCAATCACTCTGACCTCATGTTCCTTGTTGACCTCTCCATTGCCTCTCTCTGTGATGAAGAGCTCTGTGTAGAAGTCATTCAGCCAAGTTGGCTGTCCTGCTTTAGCGATTCCCTCAAACACACACTTGAACTTCTTCCTCAAATTAGACTTGATTTTATGTTGGCACTCGACAGCAGCAGATCCTAAACAAGAAAACAGGAGGCATCAGTTAGTGGATGGTGAAATCATCAATGTCAATATTTTCTGTTCAATGATCAACTTCATGATATGTAGTGGCTTCATTACTTTTGGTCAGAGAAGCTGGTCTTATTTAGACCAGGATTGTTTAGGATTATTTAAATATTTCCATAGCAATATGATTGGTCTAATGATATTAATAATGATACTGGAAAGTGACTTGCTATACTGATATCACAAGATAGTCCTGCATCTCTAAAGTAAAAGCATTATCTTACCTACATTACTGTCATAAGTATGGAAAAAAGCACGGTCAATGAAGGACCACATTCCGAGGGAAATCCATGGGACCCTCATTCCACCTTCTGACAGCCCTCTGAGATGAACCTGGTTTACTTAGCAGTCTTAAAGATATCTAAAACTATACAACCCGGTATCACGAGATCTCGTGCTCATGCGCACGAAACGCGTTAATCTATTGAATCGTGTCCCAGAGTACGATTGTTCGACTTTTTTCGTGAAATGCATCACGAAATGTTAACCAATGCATTCTGAATGCATATCCTTCACACTATATTCTTCGTCCTAACTATCAAACCAAACATCCTTCACATTCGCCGAGCGACGATTATGAAAGTAAAATGCACATTTCTCTCTAAAAATGTTTACATAAACACTTTTAATGGCGTAACCCGCCATTAAAAGCGTTAAAAGCGTCTATCGGTGACTAGGCCTACGTCACGGATAGACGCTGTG
The DNA here is from genome assembly GCA_900291075.1 of Melanogrammus aeglefinus. Classification (NCBI taxonomy): domain Eukaryota; kingdom Metazoa; phylum Chordata; class Actinopteri; order Gadiformes; family Gadidae; genus Melanogrammus; species Melanogrammus aeglefinus. Next base: position 27,619 of record OLKM01003517.1, on the reverse strand, counting down.
AGCATCTTTCCTATTGGATAGTTTTTAGGCTATTTTCTGTGAAAAGGGCGGACATACTTTTTATTCTGGGTGGAAAATATGATATTTTAGCATAGTTACGCCATTAAAAGTGTTCATGTAAACATTTTTAGCGAGAAATGTGCATTTTACTTTCATAATCATCGCTCGGCGAATGTGAAGGATGTTTGGTTTGATAGTTATGACCAAGAATATAGTTGTGAAGGAGGTGCCATGCCGTAATTCCGACGCCTCTTTGTTCCGACGTCTCAATGTTCCGAAAAATTTCCCATTAGATCGACATGCCACTATTCCGACGGTTCAATGTTCCGAAAACGAAACCCATTGGTCCGAAGGTCCGTTAGTCCGACTTCTCAAAAACGAGGCGCATTAGGCCGACGGTTCAATATGCCGAATAGGAAAAAGAGTTTTATACCTCGCTCGCTCCCTATCTCTCTCACTCTCACTCTCTCTCTCTCAACGATTTAAAGATAGCCTCTTACAATAAGTTAGAATGGACCCAAAGTATGTGATTGATACAGTCTTGTTCGGCTTTCGCTTGCTATCGGTATTTAGTATGACTTCTCAGCATTACGTCTTTCTTGTGTTAGGCGCACATGGCTAATTTGCATACGTGCACAGGATTGGCTGGCTCCGCCAGCCACAAATATAATATAACATATTTAATTATCATTCTATCTGTCTATCTATCAACGCATGGGTCTAGTTTTAATGTGATGTATTTTCCATTCAGACTTGTTTTCTCACTTGTTCTGTGTGGTCTTGTAGGCTATACTGTGTGAGCCGAATCACCTAAATGGATTCCCGACGTGTAGTTTGGTGTTAATAAAGACTTGGCTATTTATCTATCTAGGTTATAAGCAAACAATCATATGCCGAAGGCGAAGTGAATAGTGGGGAATAGCCGCCGAGCCCGAAGGTCTATTTGTTATCAGCTGACAAATTGCGATGAAAACAATATCGAGTTTGAGATGTCAATCCTGGGATATTGCCCAATATCCTGAGATAACGAACCAATCAAATTGCGCCATCTTAGGAGGTTCACGTGTAGCATATACTAACTATATATAATATATCTATGTATTTATCTATGAATCTGTGCATTCTGGGAGAAATTAGAAGCTATCGCAAAACGCTCAAATATTACCTACTTTTTCTTGTTAAATTCCGTTTTGTGATACCTAACAACATTAAATACAATGGATAACAGTTAAAATATTTATTACCAACAAGCAAATTCGAAAAAAATAAACCCTGCACCATGGCCTACACATAACATGGTCCAGGTTATGGTTCTGATAATCTGAACTAAACAACCAACACACTTTCTTTGTCTGAACCTTTTAAATGTATTAAGAACTGTAGCTACCTACTTTTTTATTCTCCCAAACCCCATTCTCTCTAGACACAAAAGCTAAAAAACAACAACAACATAATAGTAAAAAGAAAGGTTTGGCACCAATAAAACACAGAACTTAAAGATGCTTTATAAATAAAAAAAATTAAAATATAAACTTATAAATCTAGGCTTATATCAAATGTGTAGCAAATAGGCCTACAGATATTGGAAATTGGAAAATATATATTGATAATAGATATTGGAAATAGGCTATTTAATAATAGGCTAGTCTTATCAAACGGACGGAGACATGCTTTCCATGATGCTTTGCCTGGATGTGTGTGTGTGTGTGTGTGTGTGTGTGTGTGTGTGTGTGTGTGTGTGTGTGTGTGTGTGTGTGTGTGTGTGTGTGTGTGTGTGTGTGTGTGTGTGTGTGTGTGTGTAACTATCCGATCCGTAGACCGTAGTAAGAAATCAAATGAAACAAATAAAAGTTAATTGGGATCAATTGAAGAAAGAGCTTGAGCTCTTGTGGACGGGGAGAGAGCGGCACAAACAAAAACAATGTGCGCGCATTAACCAGTTATTATGTCCCTTGGCTTTAGTTAAAACAAAATACATCACATTAAAACTAGACCCATGCGTTGATAGATAGACAGATAGAATGATAATTAAATATGTTATATTATTTGGCTTGCGGAGCCAGCCAATCCTGTGCACGTATGCAAATTAGCCATGTGCGCCTAACACAAGAAAGACGTAATGCTGAGAAGTCATACTAAATACCGATTAGCAAGCGAAAGCCGAACCAGACTGTTTTCAATCACATACTTTGGGTTCCATTCTAACTTATTGTAAGAGGCTATCTTTAAATCGTTGAGAGAGAGAGTGAGAGTGAGAGAGATAGGGAGCGAGCGAGGTATAAAACTCTTTTTCCTATTCGGCATATTGAACCGTCGGCCTAATGCGCCTCGTTTTTGAGAAGTCGGACTAACGGACCTTCGGACCAATGGGTTTCGTTTTCGGAACATTGAACCGTCGGAATAGTGGCATGTCGATCTAATGGGAAATTTTTCGGAACATTGAGACGTCGGAACAAAGAGGCGTCGGAATTACGAGCAGGCCCCGTGAAGGATGCGCATTCAGAATGCATTGGTTAACATTTCGTGATGAGTTTCACGAAAAAAGTCGAACAATCGTACTCTGGGACACGATTCAATAGATTAACGCGTTTCGTGCGCATGAGCACGAGATCTCGTGATACCGGGTTGAACTATAGCCCCTCTTTACCCGGCTCCCCTCATCCCAAAGACAGAGAGGGCTTCATGAGGGCCACAAAGAAGAGCCCCCTGCAGCCTTTCTCCCACTTTACTTATACTGACCGACAGGTTAAAGTGAACTAGTTAGTACTACAGTTAGAGTCAAACACTGCCTTTATGAATGGATTCTACAATCACATGCAGTGGTATTTTTGTCAATTGTTTGAATACATGCAGACTTTCTAAGTATAAGTGATTGTCATTATGCTAATGTATGTCACACATTTATGTTAACTCATACATGTGGAAAGGAGAATCTATGTCTTTGATTATTCTTTGTATACAAATTCTGCGCCCGATGCTCCAGTTGGAGAGAGAAGATCCGCTCGTTCCACAGAAGCCGAATCCATGCACATCACAATAATGTTGTTACTTTTAGGGGGAGATCTGATAGTTCTGTTATCTGTTTTTATTTGGTGGTATTAGCGCTGTTTATTAGTCATAGTTTAGGGAGCAATGCTACAGTCCAACGGCCCATTGCAAGGTTGGCCCAGCCGATGTCCTGCCTTTTGTTATTCTTGGCCCATCTCCCGCCGGTCAGTGTATGGCCCTGCACGTTGATTTTCGTGGTTGTTCCAAATAAACCTCATTCATGATTTGGGGGTCTCATATACAGTACATCGAAAATATTTGCACGAAGGAGAGGACATAGCAAGTATATTGTTTGACATTGGGTTGAGGCTATTTTCACCCCTGGTATAATTATCAGTACATGCTATTTGCACTCCTGGTACAATTACAAGTGAATGCTATTTCTACCCTTGTAAAATTATCAGTATATGTGCACAGAAATGTGTTCTATTCATACCCCCCCCCCCCCCCCCCAGTGCAAATATCAATGCATATAATTTTCACCCTTGTGCATTTACCCTGGCGTATTGATCACACAATGTAATAAAAAATAATATAAAGAATTGCTGCAGACAAGTTAACCCTGACAGATCTTCCCCAAACGTTCTTAAGTTTGGTGATCAGACTCCTCAAATAAATTTGTAAACAAACACCCATGATTGCCTAGGATAGCATTGGGAATAGCTACAGTATTTTGCATTGTTAGCCTCCTCAATTGAACACACAAGTAAAACAGCTTGCTTTAATCTTTGGCTTATTGCTAGATTCAGATGTTATGTGTGAGTATTTTCCAAGTCTTAGGGCTTGACCTCAGAAGATCAGGGAGGCACTGAATTTGAGACTTTATGATACAGGAGGTCTGTGAGGTATACTTCGAACCTCGCCAAACATACCCAGCACATAATAAGGCTAGGGAGGCGGCAAACAACTGCTGATGTGTAAATTTGTATAAGTGAAAAGATTCTGCATATTGTCTATCAAATAACTATGCCAAATGCAGAATTGTTCGTCACTAATCCCAATAGAGTGATGATTTCAAAATGCATAAGCAACGTCCTACCTGCCTTTTTCTATTATTAAGGGAATTCTTTTTAAATACATCGTATGTAGGAAATGTATGGCATATGTTTTCAACCGCTGAGAGGTAGCGTTGGTGGCATAGTGAATTACTATAAGACCCGAATGCCAGCGACAGGGGTTCAAATCTCGCTGGTCCATTATCATGCCTTTTACCCCGTGGTACCAGCACGGCCTTGAGAACATGGGTTGATCAAATAGGTAATACCCTCTGATGAGAACCTGTATCTCTCATAGAGAATATTCTCAGGCAATGCTTAGGGATTGGTCCTGAAAGAGCCTCTGTCGGAGAGACCCTTGTACGATAAGGGGTCCATGGGAACACCCAGTAATGGTGACGCCATTGTCAAAGGAGGGGCTAGGAAGCTGCGCACCCCAATCTAACTGATAGACTTAGCTGAAAACCTGCTCCCGACCAGGTTTGTTTGACAGTATAAGTCACAATGGTGATACAGCGACGCCACCATGGACATGCCCAATCTCGTCTGATCTCGGAAGCTAAGCATGGTCGGGCCTTGGTAGTACTTGGATGGGAAACCGTCTGGGAATAACAGGTGCTGTAAATGGTGTCGGATGGTGGCCAATAGGTGGCACTCTTCCCTGTGGCCTTAACATCAATCCCGATGCTCCAGTGCAGTGGCACTGTGCTGTGGAAGGCACCGTCCTTCAGAGGATACGTAAAACCGAGGTTCTAACTCACTGAGGTCATAAAAGATCCCAGGGCACTTATCGCAAAGAGTAGGGGTTTCCCCGGTGTCCTGGCCCAAACAGGCTCATTCAATCTGGCCCCCCTAATCATCCTCCTGTATAATTGTCTGACTCATTAATTGCCTCACTCTCCACCTCAAGTTGGTGAGTGGTAAGCGTTCTGGCGCAGATTGGCTGCCATGCATCACCCAAGTGGGTGCTACAAACTGATGGTGGTGTGTGAGGTCCCCCCTTCGCTCTAAAGATTCTTTGAGTGTCTAGAAAAGTGCTATATAAATTCAATCCATTATTATTATTAAAAGAGATTGACTTTCGTGTCACAGCTAACCCAGGCTCTGTGCGCAACATACTTCGCTAACCCACTAATCGAGGTTTGTAGTACTAAAAAGGCAATGAATTCGAAACGTTGTGACACAGGAGGTCTGGCTTGCTGACTAAAAAGCATTGCGATCATAAAAGCGTGCCAATCTGGCCAAAGCGTAAATCTGACAATAGAGGGAATAGATTCGGCAACCTCTTGATTACAGAGTTAGCTCGTAGCGTCGCTACAAGTTATTTTACTTGTAGCGACGCTTTGACCACGGTGGCCACACTCTTCGCCGCAGTTTCACTCATATACAAATATATGATGCTACAACTAAGAACTTTGTCCATTATGTATCTCATTATACTTCATGACATTTAACAAAATAAATAGGCAATATAGATTATATAAAATGCATCAACCCTATTCATATAAAGTGTTTTTAGCCAAACTGTGTGGCCACTCCATTAACATTATTTAACCTGACCCACAATATCCCTACATATCTGAATCAAACCATTTAACCTAATACCCACACAATAACCCTTCATACCTCGATCAAACCTTTTAACCTTATACCCCCACAATAACCCTCCATATCTGGATCCAACCATTTAACCTGATACCCCAAAATAACCCTCCATACCTCAATCAAAGCTATTGAAGTGTCACATTATGTCAATTATAAACGGAACCAACATTCTCATACTGCTCTTCAAAATCAGTAGTTCCTCTCAGTTTTCAAGATAAGAGTATCTTCTGCCCTTCAACATAATGGTTTCCTCTGTCTTCGAAATAAGAGTCTCTTACTTCTCCACAGTGTGTTGGCCAGTTCCTCCTGGTTCATCTCCATCAGGCAGAGCTTTGTGATGTCCACCACTCCCTCTATGGCGCGCCTCCTCTGCCCCTCATTCCTACCATCCAACTCCTCCTCCTCCCTCTGACTCTCTGAGCATTGTGGGTAATCTGAGAAGAGATCCCTCCAGAGCTTCTTCAGCTCCTTGTCTAGGAAAGTGTGTGCGTTCCCCTCAGCCCTCTGGAACAGAACAAACATCAAGGAGAACTTCACTCTGAACCAACTGAGGACTTCAGAAGCATCTGTCATAGATTCACGTCCCGCTGGTCTAAAGAGGGATGCCTGGAGACTATATGGACCACAAGAGAGGCTTTTTAATATTCACGTAGAGCTAAAATCAAATGTCTTGTTGGAAATGAACACACCTTGATCAGCTCTGTTTGATGGTGCTGTACAGACTGAGCACTGGTAACCTTTGACCTCTGGTGGGGTTGTCTGTGGGAGAGAACATACACCAGTGTTGCCACAGTTACCTTGAAAAAGTAATCAGATAACTGATATCTAGTTGCTCCATAAAATAGTAACTTTACTGATTACTTGATTTTAAAAGTAACCAAGTTAGATTACAAGTTACTTTATTAGTTACATTTAGCTGCAACAACACCCCCTACCGCCTCAAGACAAAAAATTACAACCGGCCAATACTAACTTTATTGGAAGTGCAATGTCAACAATGTAGGCTATCTTCAGACAATTTAAGTTGAACTTAAAAACAATTTCCTGAAAAAATTGATGTTTTTATAAAAAATAAAATCACTACACAACATACTGTAAATACATGTTTTCATAAAAAATAAATCCAGTCTTTTCTGACTTCACAACATAAATACTTGCTTTTATACAATACAAAATAAAGACAGTCATTCTTGACCTGACATATTCTTTTTAACATGTTTTATGAACATTGAACTTGCGTTAGAGCAGCAAGGAGTGGTTTGGCAAAATGAATGAAAATCCGCTCCACAGGAGCACTTGATGGGGTTGTAGAGTTATACTTCAAGAAAATCGTCTTTATGTTTGAAAACTGATGCAGAATCTGAAGGTCATTGGCTGACCTCAGGTAGTCCATGACTTTCTTTTCTGCAGAGTAGCTCTCCTCTGTCTCTGCCTCAAAAGGGAAACAGCCCTGCCAGTGGGCAGACTGGTAGGGCTCTGTGCTGCAGGAGCAGTTTTGTGGCACTCTGCTGTCAGAAGGGCATCTTTGTCGTCCAACACACCGGCAAAACGAGTCTGGATAGCCTGAAAAATATAATTGATATGTTTATGCCTACAAGGCCTACAATTTATTATGTAATTGAACAACTTGCAAACCATGCCTAATGTGGGTTCAATATTATAGATTTAATTTGTTTTAGGTTACTTACTGACATTTGTATTAGTTTTAATCATTTTTTGTAATGATAATGAATATTCTGTTAGATTTTTATAAATAGTGTGATGATGCAAGACGTTTTAACTGGCTTAAAGATGGAACATACCTGCACTATGGCATTTGGAAGGCCTGCAGTCATCCTGGAGAGGGCATCTTTCACAGCCAGGGTCTTCTGCATCAGAACTTCTAGTGTGGGTAGTAAAGTCCCATAAAGACAGTCGCCTTGTAAAATGTCCAGGGCTGCAGTCAGGGGCTTTATGGCGATGCAGTACTCATGCAGGAACTGGTACTCTTTGTCTTTGAAGCACGGAACTCCCAGCTTGGTGCACATAGGATTCAGCTCATTCATGGGGATTTCTGCAATTCTCTTGACAGCATCAAAAAAGAAATTCCACCGTGTGGATGTTGGTACCAAAAGCTTTCTTTTGCTTACTTCCTCCACTGTTTCTGATGCAAGGGCAGATCTACTTGATTTGGTCCTAAGAGCAGTGCATTTTCCTGTGCTGCTCCGATACACGGCCTTGCTCTCTGCATTGGAGGTAAAATATTTCTCCACATCACTTGTGGAAATTAAATTGATGGTGTGTGAAGCACACCTGTAGTGCGGGGGAATAGACAGCTGGTCATTTCTTTCATCCTCAGCCAAGAGGATTTCTGACAGATCTAAAAAAGTGACGTCATCATCATCTGTCTCATCATCTGACTCTTTGGCCGCGGTCAGACTGCCAGCAAAAATCCGATTTTTAGCCCATCCAGATTGGAACCGGATGACTCTTTTGAAGTCTGAACAGTTCCAAGTCACATGAAATCCGATTTTTGCAAAACGGATCGAAGCCACCTCCGGGAGGTAGTTTCAGATCGCATTTGGACAGATGCCTCCCAGTCTGAACAGTTCCAAACACTCAGATCGGTTTTGACTGTCCGTGACGTCACTCTACGCGACGCCAGACCTGACCCAATGCGCCAAACCACCCGCCTGTTTCGAGTTGTGGAGCCACGTTACCGGTAAGGAGCAGTCGGAAGATGCCGAAAACAACAGTCCTTGGACAGAGGAAGAAACAAAATGCCTCATTAATCTGTGGGGAGATGGGTCCGTTCAAGCGAAGCTCGAGGGCATGTATCGGAATAAGTCGATTTATGAAAGTCTTTCGCGTTCTTTGATCCATCTTGTTTGTTATTGTTTTTCTCGTCGCTATTACATGACGTCACACAATACACGTGCTGGATGACGCCTCCGCTCTGACGTCAGATGGGTCAATAATGTGGCCCAGTCTGAACAGAGCCAAATGCGATTTGGACACTTGCTAAAACAGTGTGGACAGTCAGCCCTAAAAATCGGATATGAGAAGGAATCAGATTTGAATCAGATTTGCCTGCAGTCTGAACGCGGCCTTTGACAGGCTGATACACTTTAAACGCCTTAACAAAGTTGGATCCATTATCAATCACTGTTGCAACTACTTTGCTCAGTAGTCCATGTGAAGTGTTACGCCCCTCTACACCTCACTGCCCTTGCAGTGGCAGCCAGTGCTGGCTGGTCGTGCCACCTCTCTGGGATTTGTCTTGTCTTTAGGTTTTGGACTTTGTTGTATATCTCTCATCTCATCTCATCGTCATCCGCTTATCCGGGGTCGGGTCGCGGGGGCAGCAGCTCAAGCAGGGGGCCCCAGACTTCCCTTTCCCGAGCCACATTGACCAGCTCTGACGGGGGGATCCCGAGGCGTTCCCAGGCCAGTGTTGAGATATAATCTCTCCACCTAGTCCTGGGTCTTCCCCGAGGTCTCCTCCCCACTGGTCGTGCCTGGAACACCTCCCAAGGGAGGCGCCCAGTGGGCATCCTTACCAGATGCCCGAACCACCTCAACTGACTCCTTTCTAAGCAAAGGAGCAGCGGCTCTAATCCGAGCTCCTCACGGATGACTGAACTTCTCACCCTATCCCTAAGGGAGAAGCCAGCCACCCTCCTGAGAAAACTCATCTCGGCCGCTTGTACCCGTGATCTTGTCCTTTCGGTCATCACCCATCCCTCATGACCATAGGTGAGGATAGGAACGAAGATTGACCGATAGATCGAGAGCTTTGCCTTGCGGCTCAGCTCTCTTTTCGTCACAACGGTGCGGTGAAGCGAACGCAATACCGCTCCCGCTGCTCCGATTCTCCGGCCAATCTCACGCTCCATCGTCCCCTCACTCGCGAACAAGACCCCCAGGTACTTGAACTCCTTCACTTGGGCTAAGGACTCATTTCCTACCCGGAGTAGGCAAACCACCGGTTTCCTGCTAAGAGTCATGGCCTCAGATTTAGAGGTGCTGATCCTCATCCCAGCCGCTTCACACTCAACCGCCATCCGATCCAGTGAGTGCTGAAGGTCACAGGCCGATGATGCCATCAGGACCACATCATCTGCAAAGAGCAGTGACGAGATCCTCAGACCACCGAACTGCAACCCCTCCCCACCACGACTGCGCCTCGATATCCTGTCCATGAATATCACAAACAGGATTGGTGACAAGGCGCAGCCCTGGCGGAGGCCAACACCCACCGGGAACGAGACTGACTGGCTGCCGAGAACCCGGACACAGCTCTCGCTTTGGGAGTACAAGGATTTGGATGGCCCTGAGGAGAGACCCCCCCACCCCATACCCCCGCAGCACCTCCCACAGTTTCTCCCGGGGGACCCGGTCATATGCCTTCTCCAGATCCACAAAACACATGTAGACCGTATGGGCATACTCCCAGGCCCCCTCCAGGATCCTTGCGAGAGTGAAGAGCTGGTCCGTAATTCCACGTCCGGGGCGAAAACCGCATTGTTCCTCTTCAATCTGAGGTTCGACGATCGGCCGACGATACTTTGTTGTATATGTCTATGGTTATTACGAAATTCCAAGTTCTGGAAATGGTATCTCCCTTACGTTCCACCTTCTTGCGCGAGCTGACTGTAGAGAGAGTCTGTCATTGGGCGACCGATCTCAGGGTTGCCAGAGCCACGATAATTATCCTCCAAATACGACCATTTTGAGCCTTTGGTACGTTACTTTGCCATTTCCAATCTGGCAACATTGAGCACCTGCAGATTACATCTGCAGCCATGCCTAAACGTAAATGTAAGTTCACGGACGAACTAAAGAAAAAATACCCATGTTTTCGCCTCGGCCGTGATGCTTCGGAAGCTGAGTGCATGACATGCAGAGCAGGCACTTTCGTGTCAGTGGCAAATAAAGGTGGCAGCGATTTGGAAGCTCACGTTGCACTCTGCAAAACACAAAACTGCAGCAAGAGGAGAGAGCTCATCGAGTAAAGTGACCGACTTTTTTGTGAGTAAAACCGACACTTCTGTTACGGCTGCAGAAGGTACCCTTGCTTTTCACACTATAAAGCATCACAACAGCTACAGATCAATGGACTGCACATCTGGTTCGCTAAGAAAGATTTTCCCAGATTCGGTGCTCGCACCAAGACAGAAGCCATTGTTAATGCCGTGATAGCCCCACATTCTGTTGAAGTTGCTCTGGAAGCACTTGGCGTGTCTACTGATGGCAGCAATCATGGAGCTGAGAAAATATTCCCTCTACTCATTCAATATTTTGATTGGAAGAATGGTGGTCTGCAAAGTAAATTAATTGAAATTAAAAGCACCCCAAATGAGTCAGCTGACACCATTACAGAATACATCAGAGAAACACTGGAGAAGAAAGGGATATTTTCCAAATGTATTGCATTTACAGGAGACAACTGCAATACCAACTTCGGTGGAATCCGGCGTCCTGAGGAAGGGAGAAATGTTTTTGCCAACTTAAAAAAGTCCTTGCAGAACAAATCTTTAATTGGCGTGGGCTGTCCAGCACACATTCTAAACAATTGTGTTCACCATGGAGCAGACACACTGGATGTTGACATTGAGAACATCATATTCAAAATTTATCAACATTTTCATATCTATACTGTGCGCACAGAGAACCTGAAGGAGTACTGTGAGTTTGCTGATGTTGAGTACAGAACTCTCCTCTCTCACAGCAAGACACGGTGGCTCTCTCATTATTCCCAGGCATCGAGAGATTTGCTGCAGATGTATCCAGCCTTGAAAGCCTTCTTTTTGTCTCAGGAAAAACCACCCATGCTGCTCAAAAAGTTTTTTGAAGATGAATTCAGCGAGATTTACCTGTGGCAAATGCATTCTCTCATGTGTATATTTCAGACGCGCATTCAGGAGATGGAGAGGGAGAACAATTCAGTTGTGGAAGTTAAAAAAATTCTTGACAAGGTCCACACCATGCTTCATGAACGGAAGACAAACAACTTCATGCCTCTTAAGGTCAAGGGCCATGCTGGCACAAAAGCAGAACGATGGATTTGGTCAAAGGTGTGACCATTTCAGTGCTGACGTACAGGGCCTGTACAGTGCGTGTCTTGCATGTTTAGAGAGATGGATGGCGCCCATGGAGGAGTTCTCCACTTTCATGTGGATGGATCTGAGTGAGATACCTGACTGGAATGATGTTGAGGGCTGTATCAGGCACCTAGCTGAAAAAGGGGTGGCAATTGATGATGCAAAGTGCTTTGATCAGGTTCACCAATCTCCAGAGATTCATTTGAGAGAAGTAACAGCGATGAAGAATTCAGTGAACTTCAAGCACACCAGAGGTGGACCAAATTCTTGGAAAAATCCAAAAGTGTAGATTTTTATTCAGAGCTGCTCAAGATTTGCACAGTTTTTTTTGCAATACCTGCTCACAATGCAAATGTCGAGCGAATTTTTTCCCTGATGCAAGCCCAATGGACCAAGGAGAGGAATCGGTTGTCTGTTGAATCGCTGAAGGGGATTCTGTGCACCCAGTACAATTTCAAAAACATGACCTGCAAGGACTTTCATACCTACTTGATAGGTAATCGCCAACTCCTGGGAAAGATTCAGTCTTCAGAGAAATATGGCCAACCACATGAGGAGAACTGAAAAGTGTCTTAATTTTCTTATTTTAATATGTGGCCATATAAGTAATTTATTATTTAGAATATTGTATTTGTTATCATTATTGCTTTAATATGAGGAGGACTGAAAGGTTTCTAATTTTCTTACTTTAATGTGGCAATATAAAGAATTTATTAATTAGAATGTTTTATTTGTTATCATTATTGACACATTTAAATGCCACAAAAAAGATTTGTTTTACATTTGCACTTTGCAATTTTGTTAAAGTTCAATAAATAGATGTTCATATTGTCATTTGTGTCATTTTTGTCATTTCATTTGTGACATTTGTATGCATTCACATGGTCATGGTGCGGCATGCTATACACTACACCCCCCCCCCCCCCCCCCGCGACGAAGTGTCCTCTTTTTTACAAACTCAAATCTGGTCACCCTAAATAAATCCCACTGGTTGGTTTTTGTAAAAGGTGTCCTTTGACATTCGGGGTCAAGGGTGGTTTGTTGTTAGCCCCAGTAAGGCTAACTAGAGGTGGGGCGTAACATGAAGGCTGAATGTTTTTGATTTCTACACCAATAACATCATACATGTGTCTACCACGAATTCTCCGACATGCCAATACAGCCTTATTGCGCTCTAATGTGGATCTACTGATTCAGTGGAGTGTTAATCCCATATAACTTCTGTTGTTAGCGGTCCAGATCTCGGCAGTAGTTGACACAAAATTGACCGCATTTAGAGCGGCCTACAGATTTCTCTCCATCTCTGCATACTCCATCTCCAGGTATAAAGAAAAATGTGTTTTGTGAGGCAGCCCTGCACTGTGAGTGGCAGGGATTTTATTTATTATGGCACGAAACGAGGGCGAGTCAACCGTGTTTAAGGGCAGCATTTCCTCGACAACATACTGTCCGACCAACTTCTTCAACTCCCCTCCCCCACTTACTGATTTTGCACCAAAGTCAAGCTTTTGTTGTTTGGGGGATGGTGGGGGACCTCCTCCGGCATTAGCAGCTCTCCGCTTCGCAGCATGTGGCACTTGCTCGGTAAGTATGACTGTGGCGTGCTGCGACTCCAAGTGTTTCTTCAAATTTGACGTAGTGTTCTTGAAACATAGATAGCACTTTGCCGCCGCCAGCACAGAGTTTAGTTTAGTTTAGTTTAGTTTATTTAAAGTGTAGAATCACCATGGTGCAACATGGTCTCGGTACACTTTACAAAATTAATTACAATAATTAATCAAATAGCAAGTCACTTTACACAACAGTTTACAATAAATGATCAGAAAAAATACAGGCCAAATAGGCGAACATAGCCTACTGTGGAGGACAAGCAAAGAACGTACAGGGAGATAAATTAGGACACTCAAATTTTTGCCAAAACATTGTGTAAGAAGGTGCTTTCTTAAGAAGTGTTTTTAAAGTTACCGGTGGAAGTGGATTGTTTGACATGTAGTGGGAGACTATTCCATAAGCAGGGTGCACGGTAGGAGAAGGCCCTATAACCAAATTATTTTTTTTATTGACTGTGGGAACAACCAGAAGATGAGAATTTACAGAGCGGAGAGGGCGGGGTGGAATATAGGGTATGAGTAGTTCAGACAGGTATGATGGAGCCAGGCCATTTAATGCCTTATATGTAAGGAGAAGGACCTTTAAATCAGCTCTGGCCTGGACCGGTAACCAGTGGAGAGATTTCAGGACAGGAGTTATATGGCTGTATCTATGGGTTTTGGTCAGTATTCTAGCGGCTGAGTTCTGTACCAGTTGAAGGCTATGAGTTGTAGAGGCGGGAAGACCGGAGAGGAGAACGTTACAGTAATCTAATCTGGAGGATACTAGAGCATGAAGGACAATTTCAGCGTTGTGACGGGACAGAACGGGGCGGATTTTGGTGATGTTACGAAGGTGAAAGAAAGCTGATTTGGTGATTTCCCTGATATGAGGCTGAAATGATAGGGAGGGGTCCAACGTGACTCCTAGATTTTTAACATGTGGACTTTCCGTAATCTTGCAACCATCGAAAGTACAACAGAAGGATGGAGACATCTGCTTATTATTACATGATTTGAGCACAGCTAAATCGGTCTTTGGCAGTGTTTAACATGAGGGAGGTTTTGACTCATCCATGTTTTTAATTTTGCCAATACAAGCCTCAAAATTACGGGACTGGGAGGTGTCATTGGGCCATAAAGGCATGTACAGCTGAATATCATCCGCGTAACATTGATATTTAATGCCGCATTCTGAAATTATCCTTCCTAAAGGAAGCAGGTAAATACAGAACAAAAGAGGGCCAAGGACAGAACCCTGGGGTACACCAGACCTTACACTAGAGCATTTGGAGTGAGAATTAGTATAGTTGACACACTGGGTTCTGTCGGACAGGTAGGAGCAGAACCATGAAAGCGCCGTCCCCTGGACACCAGCGCAGTGGTTCCAAACGATGTAGAAGGATGGGTGTGGTCTTATGGGTGTCAAAACGCTGCGCTTAAATCAAGCATGAGAAGTATAGATGCTGACCCAGTGTCTGCTGTGATTAGCAGATCGTTAACGACTCTGGTCAGTGCTGTTTCAGTGGAGTGACAGGAGCGGAAGCCAGATTGAAATTTATCAAAAAGATTGTTAGTGGAAAGGTGATCAGTCAGCTGGCCGGCAACAACTCTCTCAAGTAATTTAGATGCAAAGGGAAGAGTGGAGATGGGTCGATAACTGGCAAGAACCAGTGGGTCAGAGTTGGGTTTTTTGAGTAGCGGCTTAATGACTGCAGATTTGTATGCTAAAGGGACAAATCCCTCGGAGAGAGACTGGTTCAGGATTGGTGCGTATGGGACCATTTTAAAATATGAAAGAGTTCCTTAAAAGAGGGGAGATGGGAGAGGGTCAGATGTACTAGTAGTGGGCTTGGAGGCTGCCACAAGAGAAGCTAAAGCCTCGGAGGAGATTGGTCGGAACTGTGGAAGAGAGCAGGAGAGCTGGGTCTCAGGGCCAGGACTGACAGTGTTGCTGAGGGCCTGCTGAGCAATGATTTCATTTCGGATTGATGATATTTTATCAGTGAAAAATTTTAGAAAATCGTCTGCTGTAAGAGATGAGGTGAAAACAGGGGGGGACTGAGTCAGCTTAGCCACAGTGTTAAACAAGACCCGTGGATTGTTCTTATTCATTTTAATTAAATTGGAGAAAATAAGCAGCCCTGGCAGTGGAGAGTGCTTGTTTGTACACTTTAAAACTGTGGGACCAGGCAAGCCGCGAAGACTCAGATTTGGTGACACGCCACCTGTGTTCAAGCCTGCGGCACGTCCGCTTAAGGGAGCGAGTGTGGTTTGTGAACCAGGGGACAGATTTAGGATTGTGTGCCTTTACTTAGTTTTAAGAGGGGCTAGAGACTCGAGTGATTCTAGTAATGCACTATTTATGTTATCGGTAAGGCAGTTGAGAGACACGCTCATAGAGGAGACAGATTCAAGTTTGTCAGGCAGGCAGTCAGTCAGAAGGGACTTAACGTGATCATCTATGTGGCAAAAGGAGCGGGGGTTTGGTTCACAGCGGACACCCAGCCCACTGGAAACAACATTAAAAAAGACACAAGAATGGTCAGAGACAGGGACCTGTAAAATGGATGAGATGCCTGCAGTGATGCCTTTTGTGAAAACCAAATCCAATGTGTTCCCAAGATTGTGGGTGGCGCTTTTAACATGTTGGATGAAATCAAAACTGGACATGAGATCTAAAAATTCATTTGCTTTTGAATCAGAGCTATCGTTAACATGGAAGTTCAGGTCACCAAGAAGAACAATATTGTCATATCTAGTCAAGGCAGTT
Organism: Melanogrammus aeglefinus; assembly: GCA_900291075.1. Classification (NCBI taxonomy): domain Eukaryota; kingdom Metazoa; phylum Chordata; class Actinopteri; order Gadiformes; family Gadidae; genus Melanogrammus; species Melanogrammus aeglefinus. The sequence continues at coordinate 11,526 of OLKM01003517.1, read as the reverse complement.
GACAGAAGGTCAGAAAATTCAGAGAGGAAACTGGGATTATGCCTAGGCGGCCTGTAAATATTCAGTGCCAAGACATGTTGGTGGGTTCCAATAACCATAGCTAAGTATTCAAAAAAAACAAAAACTAAAACAATACATACTCATCCAAAATGAACCACATTTTGAATCTTCTGTTAGCCTCTTTTGTATGGTTGTAGTGTGTACATCCGACCTTAATAATGTCACCTTTAGCTGACACAAACTGAAAATAGTAACGGTATTTCTATCTAGAAAACGCTCATCTCTCTCCCATGGTCTCTCCTCCCTCCATTGTTGTTTTGCGTTTGAGTCGCTGCGTAGTGCGTGTACACGTGAGTTGTCGCCGTGAGTCGTCGCATGCTTGACACGAGACACAGTGATACTGGGTGTCGCTCGCCACCACGATAGAAAAAATATAGATTTTTACTAAGGAAAATGAAAAAAAAATAATAGTAACACACAGGGACTTTGGTAACTTTAATCTGATTACTGGTTTGGAAATAGCAACGCGTTAGATAACTTGTTATTGAAAAAAGTGGTCAGAGGCCAGTAACGCGTTACTAAGTAATGCATTACTGGCATCACTGACACACACACAGTAAACATAAACACTTACAGTAAACATACAAAAGTAGGGTGAGAGAGAGATTACTTTATTACATTTTTATATTTATTTTGTATTAATCCCTAATCTCTCTTTCGCTGTACTTTTGACTCTAGAGCTGCAATAACAAGAGATTCCCCTTGTGTGGGATTCATAAAGTTGAGTGTGTGAGTGTGTGTGTGCGCGTAAGGAGTACAGGTAAACCAGTAATCCTCTTCATTTAGTTAATGATTGATTGTGAGAGAGAGTATCAGCAAAGTCTATCAACCAACTGTTCTGTTGTCATCTGTTTAAAACTCCTACCTCTCCTTTCTGGAGGGCCGTCCATCTTTCAATTTAGGAGGATGACCCATAGAGCGGTCACTCTTCATGGAGACACAGCTGGGTCCAGGGGAGTCTGCTCTCTCCTGCTGGACTATTCTAGAAAAATAAGAAACGGGATCACACCATGTCAACCGCATCAATAAAACAGCCTTATCCCTCCCCTCATTCACACCATCCCCGAAGGGTCACTGTTTGAATCCTCACCTCTTCTCAATCGACTTATTTCCATCTTTAAAGTTCCAAGGATCTTCCATAGACCAGTCACTCGTCATGGAGACACAGCTGGGTCCAGGGGAGTCTGCTCTATGCTGCTGTACTCTTAAAAAAAAGAACCGGAAGCACAACACGTCAACCACATCACTAAAACAGCCTTATCCCTCCTCTCATTCACACCACCTCCGACCAGTCACTGTTTAAATCCTCACCTCTTTTCAATAGACTGATTTCCATCTTTAATCGTGACGGGTGGATCCATAGACTGGTCACTCTTCATGGAGACACAGCTGGGTCCAGGGGAGTCTGCTTTCTTCTGCTGGTCTCCTCTAGGAAAACAAGAACCAGGAGTTATAGATGTTTGATAGATGCTGTATCTTTATCATATCTGGTAAATCCTTACCTTTTCTCAATTTAATGATTTCCATCTTTAAACGTAGCGGGTATATCCATAGACCAGTAACTCTTCATGGAGACACAGCTGGGTCCAGGGGAGTCTGCCCTCTCCTGTTGCTCTGAGCTTCAACACAACACACACAGCTTTTACTCAGACTAATGATGGAGTCATGGCATATCACTGCTGAGCTCTGAGATGGTCAACAGTCACAGACAGAGAGATCCTCTTCTTACCTCTTAGCTTTGCTCCGGCGGCCATGTTCCCCAGACAGAGTGGTCTTAGAGGTAGGACCCCCCTCATCTCTCTCCTCATTCATAGCAGACTGGAGACCTGGACAAAAACACAACTGCATATTGTTTCTGTGGATTGTATTTGGGTACCAGACAAAAATGACTCTAGTGTTGACAAACCAAACAAACATAGTAAGGAGATCTTTTGAAGCGTATCCACTCTGTCAGAAAAAACCTCAGATCAAACCAGGACACAGACCTGGACCTAAGTAAGAGCTGTCATTAATCAATCATTAACTAACTAAAGAGGATTACTGGTTTACCTGTACTTATTTAGAATATATTAATGCAGTGAGAATATATGACTAATAATCTTAAGAAACATGACGTCAAGCAAACTGTACATTAGCTTCTTGGAGACTTCCTATCCTTCTCCTGTCTGATATACACAGATAAAATATCTATCTCTAGGGGCCCTATTTTTATGGTCTGAAATGCAAGTGAGAAGCGCAAAACGGAAGTAGCTTTATGGGCGGGGCTCTGCCGCTGTTTCGATAATACCGGCGGATGAATTACTCTTGCGCTCGACGAAAATCTAAAAAGGGTAGCCCTGAAGTAGCCTAGTTAACCGTAGGTGTGGTTTGGGTGCAACATGCAATAAACCAATGAGAGTGCCAGCTCCCATCCCCTTTAAGAGCCATGAGCGAGTTTACAGTCTCCGATGAGACAGGTGCATAACCACATGAATTTCAAACGTCACTCAGTTTATCGCCAAATGCAATGGGTGCCATAATTGACATACAGGTAAGGAGGGCCATATAAAGCTATAAAACCACCATGTCTCAGTAATGATGTTCGACATTAAAAGAGTGAAACTAAAGCACGTCAAGGATATTAAGTCTTTTTTAACGTCTATCGGTATTATCGTCTGCAGTGAAATCATGTGACTCCAAAAGTATCAAAATAGTGGTCACTGGCATCAAGAGTATAAAGATCAGGGTACTACACTGTTATGGATGCTCATAAAATCAAAAATAAGTCATTAAACAGAGGTGGAAAGAGTACAAAAATATTCTACTCAAGTAAAAGTATGATTACTTGGATGAAATTTTACTCAAGTAAAAGTAAAAGTACTGGTCTAAAAAATCTACTCAAGTAAAAGTAGAAAGTCGCTGATTTAAAATGAACTTAAAGTACAAGTTACTAGTTACTTTTAAAAAGCGGGAGGGGGCGGGGGTCTCTTCTGTGTAGGGCATTATAGACAAGGGGATATCAATCTCAAACTAGTTTTATTTAATTAATGCAACACCTTTACAAATTAAAGTGTAAATTAAACAAATCATGTCACCACATATGAATGGATGCATACTGTGTCATTATACTTTAGATAAGTTTTTAAAAAACAATTTGGAGCAAAGATTTCACATCACATCAGAAGACCACACCATCGATACAGAAACCTTGGTCGTAATGATACATTTTCAAGAGATAAGTAGGCTAGCCTTAAAGAGCAACTTGCAGGTTTAATTTATATTCTACTCAATACATGATATTGTCTGAAAAGGTCTTCTAAAAACGTAAACGTAGAAATTACTATGTTACACAAAACGTAAAATATATAATTTGATGAAAATGCGCCAATTTTTAACCTATCGTTGAACCCCCTAGCAACAAGTCCTATGACGTAGGCAGAGGCACTCCCTTTCGCGCGCCACTCTCTCATTGTGGGTTTCGACGTAGTACGAGAGCGGTAGCAAGAGACAGATTGAGTTTGCGATTGAGTTTAGTCATGGTGAATTATTGTGTTTGTGCAGGATGCACAAATTCCTGCCTGGACAGAACAATCGTGTCCATCATTTTCCGTCAAGGAAAAAGCAAGGCTTTTTCGTTTATGGGTGCGTTTCGTGCAGGTGAAGAGAGAGCAGACTTCACGGCAGCGTCTGTCACCGTTACACTCGGTGATTTGTAGCGCTCATTTCACTCCGAGAGCGCTATCGACAAGGAGATTTTGTTGGAGTCTCAGATGGGATTTTCGGAGTAAGGATCATGTGAGGCTGATCGCTGATGCTGTTCCCCGCTGTTCACTTGATGGTTTCAAGTTCAAAGCCGAAGGATCCACTTGAAACTGGCGCGGGCGGGACTGGAGGACCGAGTGCTACCACTGCTAGTGCTAGCCGAAATGCTTTGCACCGAAAGCTGTCTCTTAGCCGAGTAAGTCTTACTTTTACCCTCTTTTAACTGCTTGTTTTGGTGATTTCGTTGTTAGTGTTATTAATGGCGGAATAGAGAAGTGATTTGAGCATTGGGCAATCCTCCAGCTAGTTAGCCAACATAGGCCCACAACACCATTTGGCTATTGCATTAGCAAACATTTTGTAGCTGATGACATGTGGTGTTCCGATATCCATACTTCCATGAGTACACTATCCGCACTCACTAAGTGCGCTGATTTTCAGATGTCAATGTCTTCCAAAACCGAATACTCCATGGTGCACTACCCAGAAATTCCCGCAAAAAACATCCCGCTGTGAACGGTGAACTCTTTACCGCGTAGTAGCTATAAAAAGCTACCAAAATAACTAAACTAATGCAGGCTATGTGGAAAATGCTCGTTGAGTCCACACTTCGCGGTTTGACCGTTTTGGGTACACCATCCCGGTCCTTTCAGTACACTTCTATTCGCCCCGATCTGAATTGGAACGCCCAACCTACTCAAACTAAGCATAGTGAGTGCGGATAGTATGGATATCAGAACACGGCACATGGTGACATGGGTAGCTAAGCTAGCTAAAATTGCATTTTGAACCATGCTTTCATCTGGATTAAACTGCCTTGACTGCAAGTTGTTAGCACAGGGCTTCGGTGTAATAATACACACAGAGAGAGAGACTGGGCTTAACAGGTTTTCGTTTTTTCCGCCTTCTGGCATCAATTTATCAGTTTGCACAAATTGTGAGCTGTTGTCAGGCAGCTAGCTGCTAGTTCTAGCCCAACACTCCCGTTTCCCCATTCGGTTTTGTATCCTGTGAGTTACTCTCAAGTGATTTCACTATTTATTTATTGATAAATTCTCTGAAATCCCATATGTTTGCTCCTCAAGTTGACAGACAGGTTCTCATTATGAATCTCCTTACCATGCAATATACAAATCAAATCATACAATACAATGTCTCTGTGTGTAGTTCTATTTCATAGTTAATTGTTGTAGCACTGGTACATTATAATCTTGATTGTGCAAACAAGCCACAATTGTACAGAAGGCATTGCCCTCAGTATTGTATTTGATTAAATGTTTTGACATGTCAGAGATGGTTTTGTTTTATTTGTGTTTATTGTATATTACTGATGTTTTACTGATCCAGCATGTCCTATTTCTTGTCTGTGATTTTGCCCTGTTTTCAGAATTTGGCAGAGAGTGCAGGCAGTGATGAAGGGATATATGCACCTAGCACTGTAGCATTTGAAGATACAGAGGGCCTCTCTCCACAGGATCCTGGACCATTAGTACTTCATAGTGGGTCACAGTGCAACATCAAGTGTCTGCAACGTTCTTCAGGTAGTGTAACTTGTTTCTATCATTAACTGTATATGATGCAAACATTTACAAGTTACTTTTAATGGTAGAAAGACAACATTTCTTACTAGACTGTATTAGGCTGTGCATGCGTTGTGACCACTAACTATGTGATGCTGTGCAATTATTAACATGAATCTATTTTCATATTAGCTGCGCAGGTCAAACCTGAACTGGTTAGTGTGGGGACTCAGACTGAACGGTTTGAGCGACAATCAACTCCTCTGCCCAGTCCTGTCCAGAGTGAGGACGAATCATTCCCTGATGTCACTGACCGTTTTGATCTGTCATGGGCCCCAGACAAGGAGATGTGTAGTGAGTCATCTGATGAGGATAATCCAGAAGAGCCAATGCAGGAATCTCTCAATGACTCCAAGTAAGAAAATGGGAACCTATTTTTATTTCGATTGTGTCCACACATTTTGTCACAGTCAGCATTAATGAGCATTCTCTTTTTCTTTGTCCAGTGTGGCTGACAAGTTCATTGTTTGCCTAAGCGAGCTGATGTGTTTGTTCACTGTTTGCTCGGTCTGTTGTGGGGAAACCCAGGGACAAATAGTGTACCAGGAAGGGACTTACATTAAAATCAAGCAGGTAAGAGAATATTTTAGAACTTTTTGTCTGGAGTTGAATCATGGCCTGTGTATACTGTATACATTATTAGAATTAGTTGTATTAATTTCCTGTTTAATATACATCAGGCCTGCACAGCATGTGGCTATCAGCGCTTCTGGCAGAATCAAAATATGCTGCACCGAAACATGCCAGCCTGCAATCTCCTACTCAGCGGTGCCATTCATTTTTCCGGCTGCATGGCTACTCAGACAATCAGGATGCTGAAACTGTTTGGGCTGCAGTGCATCAGTGCCAGTACTTTTTTCCGCCATCAGCGTCGTTACACAATCCCTACCATCGTGCAGACCTGGCAGGATCAGCAGAGAAGGATCATTACAGAGCTGAAGGAGATTGGGGGTGGACTGATCCTCTCTGGTGACTGCAGGTAGGTTGATTCAACTCCTATTGCTGTCACAGAAAACAGGGCAAAACAGTATTGGCAGATGCATAAAATGTCTGTTCTTTTTTTTTCTCCCATTTACCTAACAAAAAACCTGTCCTCGACCTTCATAGATCAGACTCTCCTGGACATTGTGCTAAATATGGAACGTATTCCTTGATTGAAGACAGAATAAACAAGGTTTTGGATCTTCAACTTGTTCAGGTAGGGTAAAGTCTTATGACAAATAAAATAAGGTGTCAGGTTTAAAAGCTACCGATATGACCATTTTTTTTTGTTCTTACAGAGCTCAGAAGTCCCAAACAGCACCCTGGTGTGAGATAGAGAGGGTTTGAAGCGCAGTGTGCGGTTCCTGAAGGACCAAGGCATGCAGGTGTCAGCCCTAACTGAACTGACAGAAATCGCCAGGTAAAGATGCTCGGACACAGATATATATAAAAAGAAAAATATTCCACATTTAGACCAGACAATCTTGATTCACACAGAATCACTTTAAGTTTATATTCTCATTCTTTATGTGTTCCATGGTTTAGGTTGCTAAATGGGTCCGTGAGGAGTTGCGTCCAGAAGGAACAAGCCATTTCTACGACATCTGGCATGTTGGGAAAAGTATGTAACGCTCTGTTGGTACCGTAGTATTTTGCTTTGTTTGGATGTTATTTCTGATTTCTATTACCTTTTTTCAATATGTCATGCTTCTGCTGTGTGGAATAGGTCTTACAAAAAATCTATTGATGCTGCGGCCAAGGAGAAGGACTGCGAGGATCTTAAGCTCTGGAAACCCGCTAATTGTCAACCATTTTATACTGGACTGGCGGCTTCCACCCCAAATGGTGATCCTGATGTAATGGAGGCCAAGTGGCAGAGCATGCTGAACCACGTTCAAGATGTACATGAACACAGCTACCCGTCATTTCCGAGATGTGAACACCCACCTCTGGAAGGAGAGGCAAGGGACAAGCAGTGGCTGGAACCAGGTACAACAGTGTACAGAGGTCATGTTAACTAAATGTAATCATGCCTTGTTGAGTGTTTTGTAATAGTTATTATACATTATCCTGTTTTGTACAGGATCAACAGCTGCGATAAAGTTGGAAAGTCTTACTTCCAAAAAGACCCTGCTAAAGGATATTCGACAACTCTCACCGGATCACCAAACATTTTCCTTGGAGGCATTCCATTCCCTCATCTTACACTTTGCACCAAAGCACACCGGCTTCTCATTTCTTGGAATGTACAGCAGGTAAATGTTACTTAGGGTTAATGGATGAATCTGGCTACATCTAATGCAGTCTAACATAGTAGCACGCACCTCATTGAAAAAGGTCCAAATTGTTCATTAGAATTACATCACATGGAGGATCGCCTCATGAAACGTGATTAAAGTAACCTTAACCTCTTGCTGGAATGTACTGTATTGCCAGCGTCAGACCACTTTTCTTTTTGTTTTAGTTGTGGTGCCTAATACTGAAGTGTACCTTTTTCCTATAGACTTCTCTTAGCAGTCCTCCATTTTAATGAGAATGGAGACAGAGACGTATCCCGGACAAACAGTGGTGAGGCACGCTACGCAGTCCGTTACCCCAGGTTTCGCAAGGGTGGCTGGGTTGTCCGACCCATAAAAGAGAAACCATCATATGGTGAGAACTTCATTCAGTTTCTAAAGATATTTTTTTAAGTCTAGTCAAATTTTACCTGACTCAGTCAATGAATTAACTATTCCATTAAATGTGATCTCAATATTTCTTTCCCTCATCTAGAATATGCATCGGCCCTGATGGTCTCACTAAGAGAGGCATACATGAGGTCACCACAGTCCCTCCAAGAAGACAGCAACATCCTGTCCTCAGCTGCAACCTGCCCTCCTATCCACACACCACAAGATCGCCAAGGATGAGGCAGTCGGCGAATATTCTTCAACGTCATTCACGTTTCAAACAATAAATACATTGTATACACCAAGGCATTTAGTGTGTTCATTTTGTTAAAGATATGTTTATTTATTGATCATCCCCCATATGGGGCCATTGGAAACCTCTGTATGTTCCCCCTTCTTCTGGATACTGTCTCCTGATTGCAGCCACAATACAAGCGGGTATCGCCTTCCTGATGTCCCTGCCCAGAAACCCATGTGCCCATCGGACCACCTGTCTGTAGGCTGTATATCGGAATTGCCTAGAATGAGGGGATAAAAGTATTTGATGTAAACAGTTTCCCATTCTGTTCAATAATTAAGTGTGTGTACATTTAATTAGATATCCACTTATAACTGTGAGCATCAAATGCTAATCTGTTGACAGTTGGTTAATTGTGTAGAGAACTGACAAGTATTGGTGTAAGGTGGATAATAATAAGGTAGTATAATTGTATTGTAAATTAGTCTTGTGTAAACATACTCTGCTCTGCTGGCGTGGAGAGCGCCATGCTCCTGCCTGAAGTTGAGGTATGCAACTTGCAGCGAAAACGGGTTGAGGCAGCGGGTCCATGGCACTGGTCCGACCTCCCATTGGTCCGACCTCCCATTAGATCGACCTCCCATTGGTCCGACCTCCCATTAGTTCGAACTCCCATTAGTTCGAACTCCCATTGTTCCGACAGTCGGACTAATGAGAGTTCGAACTAATGGGACGTCCTCATTAGTTCGAACTGCACTAATGCATCTGTAATCTAAACAGACAGGTCGGATATTTGAGAGCTGCCAACTTGAAATTTAAAAATGTCCTTTCACTGTACACGTCTGTGTTTGAAAATAAAACGCACGCACCTGACCAGGTTGAGGCACGCCACCAGATGCGCATTTCTCCGGCCCCTCAGCTGTGTGTGTCTGTAGGTTAGCTCGTGTGTGTGTGTAGCCTGTGTGAATGTGTGCATTAATCCCTCTGTGTTCAGCATCTCTGTTAAGATGAATAACACAAATCTCCCCACCAGAGCGCGAGCCTGGCACAGAGGTGCGCGCTCTGGCGCATCTGGCACAATCGGTTAACGGCACCGAGAGGAAACTGGCCTCCGCTCCGCTCCGTCCGTGTGTGTGTGTGATGTGCGTTTCCGAGAGCTCTTTCTCTCTCTTTCTTTCTCTGTCTCTCCCTCTCTCTCTGCTTTATTGGCACGACTGTGATGTACAAATGTGGCCAAAGCATTGTGACAGCAGAGTTAAAACAAACTCTCAGAGAGGAGAGAGACAGAGAGGAGAGAGAGAGAGACGCATGCTCGCAATGAAAGCGCTTGTCAGAAAAGTAGGGATGACAGGTCGAACTAACGGGATCACCCATTGGTTCGACCTCCTATTGGTCCGACTTGTGGTTGATTTTGTCGGAGTAACGGGAGGTCGAACCAATGGTATTGGTCCGACTTGTGGTTGATTTTGTCGGAGTAACGGGAGGTCGAACCAATGGGAGGTCGGACCAATGGGCATTTTGTCGGACTAATGGGAGGTCGGACCAATGGGTGGTCGGACCAATGGGCAGTTCCCGAGGCAGCAAGCATCAAACCCGGGATGGAGCGTCAGGCAAGTAATGTCCGTGGCTGGGACTAAATCCTGCACTAGGGCCCAGTAGGCATCCACCTCTCGACAACACATGCTGTCCACTGCCGATGCCATAGCCTCACAATGTCCACAAAGGCACCTAGCCAAATAAAACACTAATCAGGCCGTTTGGAGAAACCCTTTCTTTCTAATCTGGCCCGCTCTCCTTCCTTCTAGCAGGCCAAAATTTGCATACTGGATTTTCAGACAGTGAGGATATGATTGTTTAGACTGTTATTTGTAACTTTGGTATTGACATTATCTATGCATGTATTCAATATAGCTAGCAGCTAGTGCTAACCAGCTTGAGCTCCAGTCCTTGTCTCTGCGTTAAAATCTCAGGTTGTATGTAAAGACAAAAACGTTGCTGGCTTAAATTAAGAACAATCTTCATGGATGTTTAATCAAGAACAAGGTCGTAAGTATGTTTGTTAAAGCAGATTTATTGCATAACACAAATGTAATAGCCCTAGATGAACCAGTTAGCCAATGCTAGCTATAAAACTCACCATGATACCTGTCCAATTCGCCATTGATTCTCCTGACACCACAACTCCATTTCTCTCCTCTGCCCATTAATCCTCCCCCTGATCGCCCCCCTGACATTTCCCTGGCTCCTTTCCTGCCTAGGAGGCTCATAATTATAGGCCTGTGGGCCATCAAAGAGATGCTCGTTGGCGTGCGTTTCTTCGCCCACATCCATATTAACTGCGCTTGGACTTGACTGGACTCCCTCGCGTTACGTCATTTCCGGTCGGCGGTTTCATAGAGACGGAAGTTATTTTCACAATAATATCACCGTTTTATCTCAAAATATCGTTTTAGAATGGTTAAAAAATTATTCAGTCCTGCACATCTAGTTGTGTTATCCTTAATATACACTATTCTATGTAATGGTGTTTAACCTGCATGTTGCTCTTTAAGCTCCCGTTTCAGCAACATGGATGTACTAAACAAGAAGACAATTATTTGTGTCTGAAGAGTTTTATTTCTCTGTAGCAAAAACCTTGCAAATTGCAATGAAAATTCAGGGCTAAACAGTCCTTAACCTTTGTAAACAGGTATAGCTTAATGCACTACATTCTCATCCCCCTTCAGCTTTGATGGATGTTTCCCCTGTAAACAAATGTTTTAAACATGTAAATCAACATTGTGTTCATGTAAATCAACATTGTGTTCATTAAACACAGCGCATTTAAAATACATACTAACATTCATAGCTTAAATTCAAATCATTTAGTCTTTTACATTATATAAACTGACAGTACTGAGCGCCGTCCAATATGGTAATACATTGACTCTGCATAGGAAAGCATACCTCATACAACTCCATTTCAAGTGTACTAGGACTTTAACGTTCACACAGTTGTTAATTTTGATGTAACTATGGATTCATATCCCTATTTACATTCAAACAGGTTGCCATTTGAATGGGACATCATTTTCTAACAGTGTTGATATGTGATTTATAAAACCTAAAATATCCCTGCCATGAAACAGCCACCCACAGGATGGGGCTCGTAACACAAGAGCGTTAATAGTGATAGTAGTAAAATCAAGGGCTAAACTAAATGGCCTCTGGTTAAAACTCAAATGTATCTCATTAAAAGGTGAGCAAGACCCCGGTT
>OLKM01003516.1:15000-34902 GCA_900291075.1 Melanogrammus aeglefinus | reverse complement strand
TCAGACACAACACACACACCACACACACGTACACGTTGTCAGGTTCATTTCGTGGCCAGCACCCAACATAAGCCACCACCGATTGTTTCCTGTCGCTCAGATACATCTCTCCTCCTCTCCATAGTCGGGCTCTGTTGGGCCACTAAAAACTCCACTGCTCTTACTGGCTCAAAGCATAGGCAATTGGATGCTGCCTCAGTTGGTGGGGTCGATCCCCATTCGTCCATATCCCATTTTGGTGAGGCAGTAAAGCCTTTACTGTTGAGGCTAGAGCCGCCCTTGATTTTTCACTCTTGTAAACAACATGTTACACCATTTCTCGTTGACGTCATCGTTATCTCTGAAAACAAAATAGATGGCGAGCGCACAGCAGAAAATTAATTATGCAGCTTTTGTGCTTTTTTCTTGGCAATAATGTTCATTCCAATTATATTTGTTTAGGGTACTACTTAAATATTTAACTAGTGCTATTTTTTTTTTTATTAGGGGAAACGTTTTTTTTTTATTTTTTTTTTTTTTTTTTCCCATTTTTTTTTTTTTTTTCCTAACCCCCTTTTTAAGGGGCTTTCGCTTTACAATTATTGAAAACGTCTGTCTAAACGGCGACATTGCGGGCATGTGGTACTGCAAGTAATTATTGCGAATTGAACCCTCTACCGAGCATGACCGCAAAGGCTTGAGCAGCGCGTGAAAGAGTACAAAAATATTCTAAGTAAAAGTATGATTACTTGGATGAAATTTTACTCAAGTAAAAGTATTTAATACTGGGTCTAAAAGTCTAGTAAAAGTCAAAAGTAGCTGATTTAAAATTAACTTAAGTACAAGGCTTACTAGTTCTTTTAAAAAGCGGTCCGTGCAAGGGGGCGGGGGTCTCTTACTGTGCTTAGGCATTATAGACAAGGAGGATATCAATCTCAACTTAGTTTTGTGTAGAATTATATGCAACACCTGCTCTACAATTTAAAGTCAAAAGATTTAAAAAACAAATCGTCGTCGCCACACATGTGACGGATGTATTACCTGTGCCATTATACTTTTAGATACGTTTTTAAAACAACTTTTGGTAGCAAAGATTTCAATCACACTCAGCGACAACGAGCATCAATGACAGAAACCTTTGGTCTTATATGATAAATTTTCAAGAGATAAGTAGGCTAGCCTTAAGGCTCCCGTTCAGAACGTGACGTATTAAACAAGAAGACAATTAGGTCTTTCTGGAGTTTATTTCTCTGTAGTTAAACTTTGGCAAATTTGCATTTGTAATTCTAGTTAGAGAACAGTCCTAACCTGTGTAAGAACAGGTTACAGGCTTAATGCACTACATTATCATCCGTGCCTTCAGCTTTGTATGTATGTTACCTATGTAAACAAATGTTTTTAATCAGTATGTAAATCAACGTTGTGTTCATTAAAAACAGAGCATTTAAAATATTAACATTCATAGCTTAAATTCAAATTATTTTTGTCTTTTACATTATATAAATGTGACAGTACTGAGCCGTCGTTCCAAATGGTTAATTGCATTGACTGGCATAGGAACATATCTTACAACCCCATTTCAGTGTACTATGACTTTAACATTCAACACAGGTTGTTATTTTTGATGTACTGCTATGGATTCATATCCCTATTACATTCAAACAGGTTGCCATTCTGGAATTCGGGACGATCCAATTCTCAACGGTGTTGATATGGATTTATAAGCCTAAATATCCTGTCATGAATTGTATCCACTCGTAACACAGAGCTTGAGTAGTAAAATCCAAGTGGCTAAACTAAATGGTCTTCTGTCCAATGCGTTATCTCATTAAAGTGGTGACTTTTTAAACTTAAAAAAAGTTATAATAACTGTTTAATGGGACGCCGTGGAGAACGACGTGGATGCCGAGACCGACCGTGATTGCCTGCAAACTGGAACCCTCGTGTCGCATTTTATATTTTAACCTTACTAGCTTAGTAGTGACACTTGGCAGATACCACTGTTAGCAAATGCCATGCATTTTTATAAGATGCTATTTCAACTTCTTTCGGCAAACACATCTTATATTGCTAATGATGCTGTTTCCTGTTGGCCCTCTGTAACAGAAGTGGTCCATCATGTAAGGCCAGAGGGTTCTCTTCGGTTTCACCATCAGCTTTGTACTATTTTTCCATATCGTCTCTCGCGGTCGGTCTGTTCCATGATCGTCGTCGTTGTCATTTGATTTTGGCGCAAGTTTGTTCTCCTCTCCTCCCTTCTTACTTGCAGTAGTTCTTGTGTTGTCCCGTCAAAAAATAAAAAGCTGTCGCGTTTTTATTTTATTATTTCCTTGGTTTGATTTTTATCAGTAACGCGCGCCCCGTGTGAAATAAAATTGTAGCGAATCTACAATACTTCAAAAATAAACATACTGAACAGTAAAAGTAAAAGTATAGATTTTTAAAAACACTTAAAAAATTACCAATTACACAAAAAAACGACAACAATTACTAATCGCTAATTTCCACCCCCTGGCTATGAGATAACCCCCCCTCCGAGGAGGAGGAGATCGCAGGCAAAAAAATTCATGGAGGTAGTGAAACACCAGCAGCGCGTATTACCACTAGGATGGCATTCGATTAAAGTTGTCTTAGTCGATCGTCGGGGGGAATTAACGATTACGTCGATAATCGTTAAATATATATATATATTTTTGCGTTGGCTTTGCAACAGTCATTAGTACCTGTCGAGGATCCATTTATATGCTGATAGATTGAAGTATTTACATTCAAATGAAATAACAAAAAAATGTGTGTTTTCTCATTGGGATCTTATTATTAGATGAACCACTCGTTCAAACCTATTATACTGAGCAACGGAGCCTGCAGCTCGAAGCCGGCGCTCATAAACATGGACTTAGTAAATTAACACAACCCTAGTTTCTTCCAAATCATAACAATATATATATTAAAAAAATCATGTTATGTCATAACTTAACCAAAAATGTATTATAATTAATTCGGACAGGTTTTGCCAAATGTAACGCAAATATTTAGAAAAGGCAGAGAAAGAAGGCCGACACAAGCAATGATTTGGCTTGGTAACAAGCTTCTGATAATAGAACCAGTAATCTCACACAACTTCAGCACCAGTCTAACGGATTTTTGTTCAGAAGAGATGAGCATGTTGAACATGGAGCCGGGGTCAGACACACGAACCGCAGCCTGGTGGACCGGTCAGGTCAGCCGCGAGGGGACGCGACGGTGCCGTGATGCACGAATACCTTCGTGCTAACTTGGCAAAGCGGTGGGGACAACTTTCCACCCAGCTGTAGGGGTGCCAATCCAGGGGCTCAGAAAGTTCTTTATATTTCTGCTTTGATGCCAACCTCGCCTTGAGTGGTATTGAGTTCGATTCAGATCGCGCGAAAATAAAGTAGGTGTACTGAATAGGAAACTATCGCGAAGTGTGTGGGCGATGTACATCTTTCGTACTCAACCGTCATCTTAGCTACGTAAGCGGAAGAGGCCGGAGCCAGGCTGAGCCAAAGTCGGCGCGCATTTTCCACATAGCCTGCATTAAGTGATGGCTGGAGTTTTGTATGTTTTTATAGTATATTATGTTTTTTATAGCTGCTTAGGCGTAAAGAGGTTACCGCACAAAGCGGGATGTTTATTGCGGGGAGGAGCCGGCAAATTAAATATTGCCGTGTTGTGTGTTAAAATGTTTAATTTGGCACACGGCATTAGTTATTCAATTGAAAATTTACGTAATCGACGAAATTTTCTATACTGATAGTTAGTCGATCGTCGATTAATCATGCCATCCCTAATTACCACTTTAGGCACGTTTTAAAGTCACTTTTAAAAGTTTTAATGAGGAAAAGCACTAAAACGGATCGCAATTAATACGGATCGGTACAATTGCACGGATACATGCACCGATATCCAATGTACAAATGCACCCTTGGACTAGGGCCCGATACTGTGCTCATGTACTCGTGATACTGCTCCGATACAACCACCCTCGCGATACCACTTTACGCAATGTTGAAGAGCCAGTTAACCCAAAACGTTTTTAGATTTTTTTAAGTGTGGAAATTTGTACTATATCATCGTCAACATGGTAATATATGCCTTTTTATCACTGTTCCTGAAATAAGTCCCCAATTGAGAGAAAAAAGGGGCACCAGTGGTGTGTGTGGAACTCTGTTTGTGCAGCGGTTGACTGCGGCGTCCAAGCCTTTTGGGAACTTATTGCATACCACAACGGTGCGTGTGGTAGTAAAGCTTCCTCTGATCTGCAATTTATTTAATCGGCTTTCCGGTGTAACACCGTATTCTGTAACCCACCAGAAAAGTGTGATCCCAGTAGGCGTAGGTGTAACCGTCTTTTAATGCTGTGTCATCCCGTGTGATAAGTTCCTCCCTTGTGAGAAACTAAATAGATATCCTGCAGTTATTAATCCATTTTTTTTATGTCGGCAATTGGTAATCATATTTTGAGTTATTATTTTAATGAGTGATTTGGCTTCACGGACCAATCTGGCTGAGACATCACCGGAATAAGCTTATTCAAAACAAATGGTAAAAAAAAACAACTAACGGAGGAGAGCATCAGAGAAAAAGGCTAACAATCAGCTTCACCACATCACCTGACCATCCCGAGAGAGCAAGATCGTCAGTCTACAAAGTCATGGAATGAGTGAATCACCGCACCAGCAGCACATATTACCACTTTAAGCATGTTTAAAGTAACTTTTAAAAGTTTTAATGGCGGAAAAGAAACCCACAATTTTCACACTTGGATATCAGAGGAATGTGAGAGAACAGGATCATTTGTACATACAGTGGGGCAAAAAAGTATTTAGTCAGGGTGCAAGTTCTCCCATTTGAAAAGATGAGAGGCATGTAATTTTCATCATAGGTATACCTCAGCTATGAGAGACAAAATGAAAAAAAAAAATCTAGAAAATCACTGTCTGATTTTTAAAGAATTTATTTGCAAATTATGGTGGAAAATAAGTATTTGGTCAATAACAATTTTCTCAAAAAAAGACAGTTCGCCTTTGGTCAATAACAATTTGGTACATGCCCTTTGTTGGCAATGACAGAGCTCAAACGTTTTCTGTAAGTCTTTACAAGGTTTTCACACATTGCTGCTGGTATTTTGGCCCATTCCTCCATGCAGATCTCCTCTAGAGCAGTGATGGTTTTGGGCCTTTGCTGGGCAACACAGACTTTCAACTCCCTCCAAAGATTTTCTATGGGGTTGAGATCTGGAGATTGGCTAGGCCTTGAAATGCTTCTTACGAAGCCACTCCTTCGTTGCCCGGGCGGTGTGTTTGGGGTCATTGTCATGCTGAAAGACCCAGCCACGGTTCATCTTCAGTGCCCTTGCTGATGGAAGGAGGTTTTCACTCAAAATCTCACGAGACATGGTCCCATTCATTCTTTCCGTCACACGGATCAGACGTCCTGGTCCCTTGGCAGAAAAACAGCCCCAAATCATGATGTTTCCAACCCCATGCTTCACTGTAGGTATGGTGTTCTTTGGATGCAACTCTGCATTCTTTCTCCTCCAAACATGACGAGTTGATTTTTTTACCAAAAGTTCTATTTTTGTTTTCATCTGACCATATGACATTCTCCAATCCTTGTTCTGGATCATCCAAATGCTCTCTAGCAAACTTCAAAACAGGCCCGGACATGCACTGACTTTAGCAGGGGGACACGTCTGGCACTGCAGGATTTGAGTCCCTGGCGGCGTAGTGTGTTAGTGATGGTAGCCTTTGTTACTTTGGTCCCAGCTCTCTGGAGGTCATTCACTAGGTCCCCCCGTGTGGTTCTGGGATTTTGGTTCACCGTTCTTGTAATCATTTTGAACCCACAGGTTGAGATCTTGAGTGGAGCCCCAGATCGAGGGAGATTATCAGTGGTCTTGTATGTCTTCCATTTCCTAATAATTGCTCCCACAGTTGATTTCTTCACACCAAGCTGCTTACCTATTGCAGATTCAGACTTCCCAGCCTGGTTGGCAGGGTCTACAATTGTGTTTTCTGGTGTCCTTTGACAGTTCTTTGGTCTTGGCCATAGTGGAGTTTGGAGTGTGACTGTTTGAGGTTGTGGACAGGTGTCTTTTATACTGATAAGGAGTTCAAACAGGTGCCATTTAATACAGGTAACGAGTGGGAGGACAGAGGAGCCTCTTAAAAGAAGAAGTTACAGGTCTGTGACAGCCAGAAATCTTGCTGGTTTGTAGGTGACCAAATACTTATTTTCCACCATAATTTGCAAATAAATTCTTAAAAAATCTGACGATATGATTTTCTGTTTTTTCTTTTCTTCATTTTGTCTCTGATAGCCAAGGTTTACCTATGATGAAAATTATAGGCCTCTCTCGTCTTTTTAAGTGGGAGAACTTGCACAATTGGTGGCTGACTAAATACTTTTTTGCCCCACTGTACAGTACAAGAAAACAATATCACAATGTTATCCTTCAATGAAACCCTTTTTATTCAACATTTAAGGAGAACACCACAAAACAGGTAAAGGAGTGTTGGTAGTCCAAAAACATCAATTTATTCTACGTTTTCATAGATTTTTTGATTTAAACTGCAACAGCACCAAGAACTCTAGCAGCAAACTCTACAACATCCTTACCGAAACAAAACTGGTCGACAACGACTAACACACCCACCTCCACACCTCCACAGCGCCACCTCCACTAAAATCCTGGACCTCATGCTCTGGGCCCCAGGCCTCGGCCAGAAATATTCACTTCTTCTGTATGCCAATAAAACACGCCAACTACAACAGCTGTATCAATAAGGACACCGTATAGTGCTGTATTGATATTAAAGATGCTTCTATGTGATTCTACGTTTGTGTGTGAAAGCACACCTTTATCAAACAACTGCACGGCTTTTTGGAAACTTCAACGATAACTGACAAACATCCACAAAATGACCAAAGAGTTTCTGAGGTTCTGTAGGACAGGTAGCCTACGAAACTCAACATGCTCTACTTCACATGGCTCCTTTTTATTCTGGTTTAACACAAACGCTACTGTTACTCTAACCACATTAATGAAGTACCGGTTTGGTTTTAATAAAACTATTCACTCTAGCAGTACTTTAGCAGTGATGACAGGGAGGTATGGTGGCTTGATTAGCGTCCTGTATCCTAATTCACTCTTAAGTCACTTATTGACACCAATGTGACAATGTGTATTTGTGAACTCTGCTTCCTGTTGAACTGCCACGGCCAAAAGTTGCCGCCTTCAAATTGGTTCTACGCCTTTTAAATATTGTAACTAACATGGCTGGTTGAAACGCAGTCGGGCAGCAAAGAGCCAAGCTCATTTACATATTTAAAGGACTTACTGTGTGTGTGTGTGTGTGTGTGTGTCTGCAGAACATCCAGCTGCTGGCCAGCCAGATGGACAGTGTGGACCTGTCGTCGCTGGATGAGGCGGCCCTCGAGGGAATCAGACGCCTGCAGGTAGACTGGTGAAGACTGTTGATAGAGCTGACTCCAGCTGAACCACGGAGAATTAACACCGGCCTCCCTCCCTTCTTTCTGCAGAGTCGCCTGGCAACCCTGCTGTGAGAAGAGAGCCTGAATGGACCTCGACGGACGCAGACTTGTAAATAGTGTATCTGCTGTACTTTATTGTGGAAAACTTTGGAGCAACTGTCCTTGTGCATTGAAGTCCGCAGAGCTGAAAATATTGATAATCTGTTCACTTATACCTTGTAAAGATTATCTGGTCATCGGGATTCATTGATGTGAATGTATGAACCTTTTTTCAGGTTCTTTTTTAGAAATGTTATGTGGTTTCTGTATGGAGTGCATTATGGGTATCCCGTGATACCTTTGACCACCATCAGATGGCAGCCTTGTATTAAAAGTTTAAAAAGGATGAACTGTCTCGTCTGTTTGTACATCACAATCTGCATGAAAAACGACATGCACCTTTTAGGGCTGCTTTAAGTAGCCCTATAGGTATCGGAAAGAAGGAATGTGCCGTGTATGCCATGCTTATGAAGTGCATGACCGCATTAGAAAAGCTAATTTCATCTGCAATACTGGCCTCCAGCTTATGCCAATGCACGTGATCACTTTCACTTTGGTTACGCACTGGCTGACGCATAGGTGTGGACGTACAACTGGAAACTTTCCCGCTCGCATATCGATACCGAACAACCCTTTATTCCGAATGCCTATCAACATGTTTATTTCCATTAAGCTCTGTCCGTTCCGTGGTTTATTTGCCAACGAGACGCTGTGGTGATTCATGCGGCGGCGACTTAAGCGGCAGAGGGGGCGCCTGCTGGCAGTCGCACCTGCGCAACTTTGTGCGCCGTCACGTCGCAAGGCCGGTCGTGGCTCGTTAAGCGTGATGGGTTTGTCAGGGGGCTTCTGACCCGGCAAGGTCTGGCCCAAGACCAGACGGCCATAATAACGCACTACACCAATCCCAAACGCATCGCCCTGTGTCATCATCGTAGGCCACCGCAGCCGTTATGCCGACTCTGGCCCCGGACCTCGCGAGTGCAACCCGCCCCTTAAACCCTCATCTGCCGTCTCTTTATGCGCAGAGAGACTGTCAGCGGCGGAGGTAGTATTCACCCCGGCACCCCCCCCCCCCCCTGTGACAGATGTTGCGGTCAGCGGAGCGTGCCGGAGGTGTAGCTCCCTCGCTGCCGTGACACTGCGCGGCACACCTGCTCTACTTAACCATCAAATACCCCTGGATCCGGCTGCCTGCCGCCGAGTGTGTGTGTGTGGCTCTTTTCGTATTGCTCTAGGTGGTTGGAAAATTGCTATTTTGCACGGATGGCTTGGTTTTCAGTGAGGCAGGGACAGGTGCGCTGTGGATGTGGATGATTCTAAGGTCAAACAGCGACCCCCGCTTCATAAATCATCCGTGGAGACGAATCGAGATGGATCTGGGGAGGGGAGGGGGGTGGTGGTAGACGTGGCGTGACGTTATCTCGCAGAGGGAGAGCAAAGTTATCACAGAAGTTATCGCATAAGTTCTCTTCTGATGGTTAGTGGGCCCACGTGATTGGGATGCAGTGGTTTCGCCGGCCTGTTATTCAGTTACGTTATGATCCAGTTAGACGAGGAGATCCTTGGATACACGATGATCAATCTTTTGGTGGTGCTTTAAGAATCCCCTGGTCTTGGCACTGACTCTTGTTATGCAAAGTTTTTAATAAGACGCCAAAGAAAGCAGTGCTTTGAAACTGGAATAGATACTATGAACAAAGCATTTTGATAGCCTGTTCGGTGTTTTCAGAAAGATTCTGTTTTTATTGTATGTCTTCATATCAAAATAAATTAAATCCCTTTTCAACGATGGATATTTTTCCAAATAATCCAACTGAAAATCAAATCAATGACAATTTTTTTTTGAACCTTACCCCTCACTGTATCTTTCCTAAATCCGTCAGCTTTACCACCATCATTGAGGTGAACTCTGCTTATCCCGTCCCCTCCCAAAAGTAGTCCCTTACCTTAACTGACTTCCAGACCTGGGGGTGGGTAAAGGCTCTTAAAGAGGTGTGTGTGTGTGTCTGGGGGGTGGGGGGGGAATTGCCAAAATCTCCTGCCAAGACAAATGGCCCAGGCGTAGCCATGTTGGCCCAGCCAAATGAATTCTCTATCGCGTCGCTCTGCCCTATAAACCTCATCCGTCAAGCGCTCAGCTAATCGATTTTATTCACATCAACACACACGTGTGCACAGCAGACGCACGCGTCTGCCACCGTTTCACTCGGTTCAGCATTATCCAAGCGCGAGACACTTGTGTGGTGTGTGAGAGAGTGCTATTATGGGTTCGGTATTTTTTTCCAGAGGTGTAATGTCGCCAGAAAAGGGGACAAATACACGTTGTCATGCGCTTTATTATGTCTAAAGTAAGACGGTGAATACTGGGTGAGAGGGTAAGATAGTGTAGGGAGGAAAAAGGCTGGGGTGGCAGAGGCCGGAACACAAGGCTTTCTGGGGTGGCACCGCGATGTAGATTAGGCAATCTCTTTTGCGCACCCCCCCCACCTATCTTGATCTTGGGAGATGTGAAACATCTGTTGCCAGCAGACCCTGTGTGTGTATGTGTATGCGTGTGGGTGTCTGTGTGTGCGTCTGCGTGTGGGTGTCTGTGTGTGCGTCGGCGCGTGGGTGTGTGTGTGTCGGAGTGGGCGTTGAAATTTAAATAAGGTTTTCTGGGTTGAAAGGCAGAAAGGGTGGTTGGCAGCGTCTGCTTGATGGCGTTCAGACCTCAGAGACGGCAGCGTTCTGCTGAGGAAGCAGGAAATGATGGAGATGAGACCAGATTAGGACATGGTGGAAATTAAACTTTTCCACATCCATTTTCTTAATGCGTTTTCTCCCCGTTTCCTATTGCTAATGGTTAGCGTGTCACCGTGGCTTTTAACAGGCCTGCCGTCAGTAAAATGATGCCTAGACGAACCAACAAACATAATATATAAAATGTTTTATATACGGAATGACATAATTCTGTATTATTGTGGATGAGATTGGGAAACGAAACCCACGAAATCTGGTGCATGGTTTAATGTTTTTAAACGTAAATACATATGTTGTCCAGCTGTATTGATTGTGTTCGAATGCAGTGATGGAATCGAATTTTCTTCAGTGGAATGAAAGCTCATAAGAAATGTAATAACTCTATTTCCTGTGAGGGTACTTTCAGTTGCCAGCAATAAATGAGTCACAGTGTAGGTCAGGAGACCCACAAAGCCATATGTTGGCTACGTTCCTCATCTGCCTGCACGGTCTTCAGGGACCAATCTGTTTCAGTCTCCTTTAGCTACAAGGGGGCATGGACCTTCAGATTGGACCGGAAGGGAGAGCTTATAAGAGTTCAGAGGAAGTGACGGATGTCTGTCTTACATTTTAGGGGATTTTAGGCATTTTTGTCCAAAGTGACTTACAACTTTCATTCACACACACCGACGGACTCAAAACACTCAGTAGTTTAGCAGTTTGGTTGAGGCGTCTTGCTCAGGGACACCTCGAAACTCAGGCCAGGAGGAGCCGGGGATCGAACTAGCAACCCTCCGGTTACCCCGGGGGAACCCCAGTCAACCCGCTCTACCTCCTGAGCCACTGCCCCCCCCCCCCCCTGCCTCATACGAGTGTTTCAGGGCTTGGACGTTGTTTCTCTGGGACTCTAGCCACCAGTCCTGTCATGCAATCACACAATACATGACGGTGTACGAAGGCAAATCACCTCAGAACCGTCCCTCGTCGCTACACCACCGCTGTTTCCGTGCATCCGTTTTAAAACCCCGGGAACAAACGCAAGCACAGGATGTGCCCATATACGACACCCGGGGGGGCCAACAGCAAACCCAAGTTTGTCTTTGAGAAACAATTAAAGGGCTCTTTTATAGCACTCCCACGTCTCCCGCCTCTTCCTCCCTCAATTGATGTTTGGTTTAGCAGGGGGCCCTCTCCCTGTGTACTGCCGGGCCCTCGCTGCTCTCCATCACCCGCTTTAGCCGCAGAAATACAGCCCCGGAGAGCACATCAATTAGGTGTAAATGACATGGCAAATTGGAAAATTAGGACGGGAGAGGGAAGGGTAATTTGCTCCAAAATGGTCTAAAACCAATTAATTAAGAGACGGGAGGAGGAGACAAAAGGCTTCAGGTCTCGCGTCCTCTAATGGAAAAAGAAAACACTCCTTCGCTCACTGCTCCTCTTCTCTCCTTCTGAAACTTCTTTCGCTGTGGATTCTGTTCATGGATATAACCGTGTCGAGATCCATACAGCGTATACAAAACGAGCATTGGAGTACGCTCCAATCAGCCCAGGGTTTGTATTCTTTACTTTAAAGTGGACTTCTTGTGTGGAGCGGTTGAACTTCCAAACCACTCCTCAGTGTGTTGTGTTCGTTCCCTGCTGCCTGCCAGACTACCCAGAATGCACCTCTCCCTGGCCCTCTAAGTATAGCAGCCATTTTCCCCTGGGTAATACATCCAGTGTTGCAGCTTGTGCTGAGACATTGGATCCAAACAAGGCAGGGGGGGGTAAAGGGCCGATTAGGTTCTTGCGTCGGGTTTTAGTGAACCGACCAATCAGGGCCCTTGCTGCTGCGTCGCCTCGACGGAAGGTTACAACGGGAGGCGCACGTCAGGCCCTCGCGGTGGACGTAAGAAGGGTCCGCAAGGACGTGCGTTGTGTGAACGTGGGACCATCATCAGCCCTTAATAAGGAAGCCAGTTAAGGAGGTGCATTATACGAACATACTGCGAGGTCTTCTGCTAGGAACGCTAGCGGCGGTGTAATGATGTGTGAGAGGACACAGCCCTCAGGAGCCGGGCCAAGGCAGGGCTAGCAGACCGCAGCCTCGACTCACCACACAGTGAAATGCTCCACCCCCCTCCTCATCCTCATCATCATCGGGCTACGCTGAGGCCCTGGAGAGTCCGGGGTGGAGGAATTAGAAAGTTCTGGAACGGCGGTTACAGCAAAGGGGTTCAGAGCGGGTTATCTTCAAAGCCGGGGTGACCTTGTGGAGAAAGTATCGTTTTATAGTTGCTGTGGTCACCGGTCTCCTTCAGAGCCATATAGCTCGGACCAGCTCATTAATCACTACATGCGAGACGCCAGGAGTCACATAGGTCATTTCTTTATATATTATTAAAGAAAACCTTCATGGAAGGCGCACACACACACAGGCACGCACGTGCACGCATGCACACACTACTACACTCAACTGTTGAAACGGGTTACGGTTTTCATGAAGTAAGAGCGATAGATACAACATTCAGGTTTCATAGTTATTGTGACACACAGCTGATTCTCCTTATATCTGTCTCTAAATCTGTCCCTTGAAAATAAAGGCACCCGCCCACTCCAGTCAATCTCAAAGCGATAAAAACCCTTGTAACGGAAACATCGTTTTTAGATTTTGCAGAACTGTTCCACTCTAAGGATTTTACAAGTTTGAATGATTTAATTACTTCCTCTTTCTCGTCATTATTCAATTCATTGTTTAAAACTCAATGGGCCCCTAGAAAATCACAAGAGGGCTACTTGAACTATTACACGTTGCTACTTTATGTTTCCTGGTTTCCCCAAATATTCTTAAAGGTTTTCCCACCCAACTAACGCCTATTGCAGGGTGAGGTGAATAAAGTCTGTAGACTGAGAGTCACTTGAGTCAGGTGTTTAACCTATGGCCGGTAAGATCATAGCATCAATGTCTGTCTTCAACATAAATGTCAAATTATGGTATATTGTTGCATAATGTATATGTTACCCTTTTGAGCATTGTCTACATCCAACTGCAAATGATTGAAATCTCTTTTCATTTTCATATATAGAGTGAATCATGATGAATCCAGCCTACGAATGGGTCCAGGTGTGAAAGAGCCTGTCACGGAAAAGCCATCGCCGTAGTACATATTGACCCAGACATTAACTATCCCCGACCATAACTTTAATAAAAGCCATCTAGGAAATACTCATCTTGCTAAGAAAGCTTTTTGCTGACATTTACCTTAACCCTTACACTGACCTTGTCTCTGCTTGCGTCTAACCCCTAACCCCCAATCGTCACCCACCAGCTCACAGAACCCTGAACATGAACTCAGGACCTGAGAGAAAGCTCAGTTACTAACTCATCCCCCCCAAGCAGGTATTAATGCGAAGAGCGAGAGACGGAGAGAAAGAGGGAGAAAGAGAGAAGGTCAGAATGCATTGTGGTAAACAGCAGCTTCCTCTCTCATTCCCATGTCTCTCGATCTTCGCTCGCCCACTCTTTGCACGCCCACGTTGCAGGGAGAGAAAGGCCGTCTCGCACCATGTGCACAAGAAACCGGGATTTTCACACATGCACGCACACGCTGGCATTTGCAAGCGAATACACGGACACACATGGAATCATGTACGAATACAGGCGTACACACTCTCAAGCACATAGGCGTCAAACAAATAGGCCACACACACACATGCACAAACCATCAAACACGCACACACAATGGAACACCCAGCTTCCGCCCATCAATCAAGAGGTCTAAATCTCTTGTCTACGTGTTCCTCTTTGCGGTGTTGAGACTCCGGGAACGGGGGGTGTGTGTGTTAGGGTTAGCTAACCCTGTGTGTGTGTGTGAGAGAGAGAGAGAGAGAGAGAGAGAGAGATGAGAGAGAGATAGAGAGAGAGAGAGAGAGAGAGAGAGAGAGAGGAGAGAGAGAGAGAGAGAGAGAGAGAGAGAGAGAGAGAGAGAGAGAGAGGAGAAGAGAGAGTGAGAGAGAGAGAGAGAGAGAGAGAGAGAGAGAGAGCGCTAGAGAGCTGACCTTGCAGTGAGCAGGAGAACAGAATGCCTGCAAAAACACCACCTCCCTCCTTGGTAGATCTCGACGTTATCAACCCCACTCACCCGCCCCTCCCCACCCCCCAACCCAGATGAAGTGTTCTCCAAAGTGCTTTCATCCGTGGACTAAAGAGGGAGTAGACCGTTTATTCTGTCGTTTCAGAGGAGAAGGCGCCTTGCGTTGTGCACACCAGTTTACCCACAAGCAGGGAAGCTCCTGTCTTTGTTCAGGTACATTCATTGGATGCTTGTTCGTTTAGCGCAGTTCTTCGCTCCCGCCATTTTTTCCCGCTCTAACTTCAACCCCAGACTTTGGTCAGTCACTCAGACCTTATTGAGTGCTTTGTGGTTGTAGTTTGCTCGTGGCTGGGAATCATTGAACCGTATGTTTGCATGCACGCCTAAACGGGACCTTTCAAACCAACTTAATTTCACCATTTTTCATTTTATCATCAAAAGTGTATCCTCTAATACCTACACCCCAATAAGTCAGCAGCTACCTGTGGTACCAGGTCAGGGGACCCCAAATTGTGTCCACGGTTTGGGACACCCCGGATTTATATTATTCCTGGAAGCTTGCGCCATAGAGATCTCGAGTTCAGGGTTAAACCGAGCTCCTCTGTGTAAACCGACAGCCAAACGAAGTAACAACACAGAAGACTACAATTATCCCCAGACGTGCTTCCCACAGAGTTGCCACGGGGCCGACTTTATCCAAGAGATACTCGTTGAAAGGGCCACTTTTAACACCACAGCGACGACAACATAACCTCTTTTGGTGTTGCGTCTTCGAAACTCATTAGCCCTGTCGCGGACTTAAATACGAACGCCACTCAAGACGACAAGGGACGGGGGCGGTGTTAGAACTGAATCTATCAGTGCTCTATGCTAATGGTAGTGCCTGTGCTTCACTGGGAGGACTGGGAGGACTGGGAGAGCTCGTTGACTCTGACTGATTGAGGCGGTCGCGTCGGTGCACCTGCGCGGCGGGATAAGCACCGCTCCGGGGGCAGACAGCTGACAAAACCAAGCGCTCCTGCACGGTTGTTTGTACCGCCTTAATTGACAGCGGACATGTGAATATACGGTAAATATAAAGTACTGTTCAAAAGCTTGGGGTCACCCAGCCAATTTCATGTTGTCCATGAAACTCAACAATTTAACTAATCTAACCCTAACAGTTTTCAGCTGTGATAACATAAAAGGGTTTTTGAATCATCGATTAGCCTTTTAGCATGATTAGTGAAACAATGTACCATGAGAACACTTGGCTGATGGTTGCTGGAAATTGGCCTTTGTCGATATTCCATTAAAAGTCAGAATAGTCATCGAATAGTCATTTACAACCTTAACAAAGTCTAGACTGTATTTCTGATTAATTTAATGTTATCTTCGTTGAAAAAAACAGTGCTTTTCTTTAAAAAAACAAGACCATTTCCGAGCGACCGCAAACTTTTGCAAGGTGGTGTATGACAAAAGACGTTGAAGGCAAAAAAGAAGGAAAAAAAATCTGATTGCGTAATTACGTGTTCAAAATAAACATCGCCATGGCAACCGGATATCCATTCTCTGTCTCCGTTCTTTGTGTGCGCGAGTGTGTTTACTTTTTTGAACTGAAGCAGGCTCACGTTGTATGAGTTGACTCGGTGGGGCCTCTCCTGTCGACGCCCACGGCGTGACTGTCTAGCGAACCTATCACACACACACACACACACACACAGACACACACACGGATCACACACCAAGCTCACACACATGGTTCACACACACACAAAGAGATCGCACACAACACACACACACACACATCCACACACCTACACACCTACACACACACACACACACACACACACACGATGACATAATTAGAACCTTCTTCCTAGTTCCTCCGGCGCCGCTTCTCCGCGCGTTCCGCATGAGACCGTTCCGCGCCGGGGGGCCATTGTAACGCACCGGGCTCGCTTTAATGGCGTGTGACGTGCCCGGGCGGGGAGAAAGATGGGCCTAATTATGTTTATTGTGCCCTAATAAGCCTGATATCATGATGACGGCGCAGTCGGAGCAAAAGGACGGCACAGAGCCCTGAACAGACAGACGGACGTGGGCCTCAATCACAAACCAGCCATTAGATCACCTTCATTATCACAAACACCCGTCTTTGTCTGTTGGCAGGGTGCGTGTTTCGCTCGCATCTGCTCAACTTTGATGAACCGATGTTATCATCTTTGTTTTTGTGAAAATGTTCTTGGCTTAGACTTTTTGTCCTGTTGCATTTAAGAACAACAGGCGGTGGACTGAGAGAAGCTATGTGGTTGGGTGCATTGTACCTTCTGACGTCTGCATCCCAGAGACGGGGACTCGAGTCTGAGACTCTGACTCATGTCGCGCTTAACTTGCGCAAACGGTGACTTCAGACTTGACTTGCGACTCCTCCCAAAATACTTACGGACTTGACTTGTATTTGAGCTTCGAGACTCGTCAAGTCATGCTTTTTAAATCTAAGTTTATTCATGTATTCTTTTACTAGAATCATATCTGTCTGCATACACTTCACTGGAACCATATCTGTCTGTAAACGTTTCACTAGAACCATATCTCTCCGTGAACCTTTCCCTAGAACCATATCTGTCTGTAAACGTTTCCCGAGAACCATATCTCTCCGTAAACCTTTCACTAGAAGCGTATTTGTCTGTAAATGTTTCCCTAGAACCATATCCGTTCATCCAGCCTTTTAGCACAGTTTCAGCAGTATTCTCCGAAACACATATCCCAAGCCTAATCACAAAACTGGCAATGCGTTTGCCACTGCAAACAGTACCCATTGTTCACACTGTGATTGGTTGCGTAATTGCAGAAATTACCACAGAGGAAGAACAGCAACGGCGAAAAAACGAGGCCAGAGATCTCCCTGTTCGGACAGACGAGGAGGGAGTTGTATCCGATTTCTCAAACAGAAACGTATTAGTGTGGATGTGGCCTGAGAGTCGCAGTGCAATGAGAAAAACCTTCGAGCCCCCCCGCAGCGATCCCTCGGACCCCCGTTGTATCTCTCGCACCATCTGTCGGCCTCTCTCCCCTCACTCCCCGTCTCTTTTCCGCACGGCGAGAAGCCTAGTTTCAGTTGACACGCCAAGGGCAGCCATTTTGGGCCCGGGCCAAACCGACGACTGGGAAGCTCCGTTGCTGTTACCCACGACAACGGAATCCACGAGGGCAACACGACGTGTTGTTGGGTGGTGCGAAATGTAAACAGTAGGGGGTGATGGGCAGGGCGAGAGAGAGAGAGAGAGAGAGATGAGAGAGAGAGAGAGAGAGAGAGAGAGAGAGGAGAGAGAGAGAGAGAGAGAGAGAGAGAGAGAGAGAGAGAGAGAGAGAGAGAGAGAGAGAGAGAGAGAGAGAGAGAGAGAGAGAGAGAGAGAGAGAGAGAGAGTCAAATAACAAATAGATAAAGAGATAGGGGAGAAGAGGATGAGATGGATATAAATAGAGCGAGTGTGTCTGGTTTGGGGGGAGCCTTGTAAACTGTTCTCAGGGAGGTAGAAATAAAAGATAAAGAGGTTTACAGATAGAGAGATGGGGGAAAGAGAGAGAGAGGGGGTGTGTGTGTGTGCGTGTGTGTATGGAAGGGGTGAGGGGAGGAATAGTAGAACAGCAAATGAAACAGGCTCCTCTAACACTGCCCTTGTTAGCAGAGACAGGTAGACCCCCTCGCTACACGGAAAACAAAAACAAGCAGAGCACTAAACTAGAGCGCTGATCTGAAACGACGCGGTGCACTGCGGCCCTAATAAAGGAATGTGTGGAGCTGTCTTGTTGCTGGGTGGGAGGTGACGCGTCCGCAGCAATATGTCACACTCACACACACGCAGGCACATACAGGCGCACGTACACACACACACACACACACACACACACACACACACACAGCACACACACACACACACACACACACACACACACACACACACACACACACACACACACACACACACACACACACAGGCACAGGCATACACACACACACACACAAACACAGGCACACACAAAGGCTCACACATGCACGCACACACACAGGGACACACACAGGCACACAGGCGTATATGACAACACTGAATCAACGGTTCCGGAGGGGGCGGAAGGGAAAACATGCCAGAGGTATCCGACAGAATAAACCCACACAGAGGAAACAAGGCCGCTAGCTTTTGTGTTACTCCGATGTTTTCGTCCGTTGAGGCCACCTTGGTTTAATACACTACAGCTGAGGAAATGATTATGAGTGATATGAACAATAACACACTTTGTGTTAGGATACCTGTGTTAGGAGCATAACTTCTCAAACGTACGTTAACATATAGGTTAAAGGAATTCAAAGAAGGGCAAAGAGACTGATATGGGGTCAATATTTAAACCAACAAATGAAACAAGACCGCTAGCTTTTGTGTTATTCTGATGTTTTTCGTCAGTTGGGGCCGTCTTGGTTTAATATACACTACAGCCGAGGAAATTATTAGTCATAATAACAATAAAAATGCACTCTGTGTTAGCATCACACCTTCTAAACAATGCGTTAACACATAGGTTAAAGGGATTTAAAGAAGGGCAAAGAGACTAATACGGGGTCGATATGCAGTCATTCACGAGTAGGCAGGGGGGTTGTCAATAACAATAAAAAACGAAAAAGAAAGATATTGCTTTTTATCCGAGCAATATGTGCCACATTCATCGTTGGGGGGAGAACGCTATATCAGAGTAGTAGCAGCACTCTCATATCCTCTGTGTCTTCGCATGCTCTCGCGCCCCCCGGCGCTTTGGAGGGTATTATTACCCAGCTGAGCCCGCCTTATGACGAGCACAAGCAATAAAAATCTGTATTTACTTACTTATATCTGAGGCATAGCCCAATAACAAAAGGTAAACAGAGTAGAGAGAGGTAGAAGGGCTTCCTGCTCCACTGAGCTAGGGGGAGGCAACGATGTCTCCGGGATGCAGATAAAAACAGAGTTGGCCCTTTACTCGGTTATTAAGGGGGGGGAGGTGTTCTTTCCTCGTTGACGTGGATCACAGACGGGGTGTAAGATAAGCAGACCTAGCGTCAGATAAGGAGAACAGTTAAGGATGTTAAGAATCGGAGGACAACTGAGACAGAGTTCTCCAGTTTAGGTTTTTTAGCAGATGCTTGTATCTGAAGGGACGTGGAGTGAATTCAGATCAGGAGTGTGAGTTTTTGTGTGTTTGTGTGTGTGTGTACGACAGCCTGAGTTGCCGACACCACATTGTCTTTGCTATACTACAAACTTTGTCCTGCATGCGTTGAATATGCAGCAGAACCCATATCTCCAGTCTATCCACGAAGTCAATCTAAACTCATAATTAGCATTATTTTCATCTTGCGTTCGCTCGTCCTTCATTTGTCCACATTAACACCTCCTTCAACTCCAGGCTATCAACTCAACAGCCTGGATCGTTTCTTCCACTTTTTTAAAGCTCATTATACAAAACCAGAGATCACATTAGAAGCTGTGTGGTACAACGCTAAACAGAGACTGCTATCGTATCAGCGGGGTCTTTTGTTAGCTACCACCTCTGTGTCCAC
>OLKM01003516.1:7500-10000 GCA_900291075.1 Melanogrammus aeglefinus | reverse complement strand
GTGCGTTGCTGTGTGTGTGTGTGTGTGTGTGTGTGTGTGTGTGTGTGTGTGTGTGTGTGTGTGTGTGTGTGTGTGTGTGTGTCTGTGTGTGCTTGGGCGCGAGTGTGCACGGGCGTGTGTTATTAATTGGACTTGCGAGTTCCCCGGGCGTCAGCAATACGCCGCGGCAGCCATCTTGTCGTTAGCGATGGGCTACTTCAGCAGCTTGCCCAGCTGTGACGCGGGGCTATTCGTAGCGTCCAGCGCTAACAGCCCACATTAAAGCAGACTCGGGGGCCCTGAACATCCTCCCTTCTGGCTGCGACTCAAGACAGAGTACAGTCTGGCAGCCTCCGTGGTTAGAGCTGGTCAGCACTGGTTAGCACCGGTCAAAACTGGTTAGGGCTAATCGTACAGCTGGTTAGCTCTGGTTCGTACAGGTCAGAACCGGTTACGGGTTACGCTAAAGCTGGTTTGCTCTTGTTAGAACAGGTCAGAATTGGTTAGGGCTAATGCTACAGCTAGTTAGCTCTGGTTAACACCGGTCAGAACTGATTAGGCTAACACTACAGCTGGTTAGCTGTGGTTAACACAGGTCAGAACCGGTTAGGGCTAACGCTACAGCTGGTTAGCTGTGGTTAGTACATACTGTAACTGATTTGGCTTGATTTGCGCTGGTTACAACCAGTTTCAGATGATTAACTTTAACAACGGCTCGTTAGAAGTGGATCTCTGGTTGGCAGAGCCAAGAAGCACTAAGAACTAGTTTGCTCTGGAGGATTGTCTATTGATTGTACCGGATTTCATTTGCAATAGCGGGAAGACTTTTCGTCGGTGTTATGAAACGTGGAGATTATTCAGACTTCAGATGATGAGGGAGGGAGTCGGACAACTCCAGTCTGACTCCTTCTGACTTCTCTCTCCTCTCAGTCTTACAAAAACAATATGGCAGGTCTTTCTTCCAAAAACGTCAGATCTCCCCACACCCTCCACCTCCTCCCCCTCCATCTCCACCTCCTCCTCCTCCACCTCCTCCTCCTCCATCTCCACCTCCTCCTCCTCCTCCTCCTCCTCCTCTCCACCTCCTCCTCCTCCTCCTCTCCACCTCCTCCTTTCCTCCTCCTTTCCTACACCTCCTCCTCCTCCTTTCCTCCTCTTAACTCCACCACCTCCTCCAGCTCCTCCACCTTCTCCTCCTCCAGCCCTCTCATGGCGTCCATCAGTCCCCCAAAGCCTCCAGCCTCCTCCAAGCGCTCCTTTTTTAAACTCTCCCTCACGTCCGTCCGTAAAAAACCTGCATTCTTCTCTCTCCCCCCTCTCTCTCCCCCTCTCTCCCCCCTCCTCTCTCTCCCCCACCCTCCCCTCTCCTGGCGGCGGCTGAGCCCGGTCCTGACCCCCTTGGTGACCTTGGGTATTTCCCGTGCATTGTGGAGGAATTACCCCCCCCCACTCCCTTCCCTCACCTCCACCTCCACCTCTACCTCCACCTCCATACCCACACTCACACCCACTCCCCTCACCCCCACCCCCGCCGGGATGACAAGGGTGGGGGAGAGGGGTGTGGAGGTGGAGGTGAGGGGGTAGGAAAGGGGGGGGTCAGGAGGAGAGGGGGTGGAGGTGAGGGGGTAGGAGGTGGGCTGGGTGGGGGGAGGGCGTGGGGTTGGAGTGTGGGGGTAGGAGGTGGGGGTGGGGGTGGGGGGTGAGGGGCGTGGGGGTGGAGGTGAGGGGGTGGGGGTGGGGGGGCGGGGCTGACAGGCCGACACGCCTCACCTTGGCGTCAGAGCAGGCGGAGGAGAACGCGGCGGCAGGGCTGTCCGGCTCGCTTTGCTCTGACAGGCCACATTACCCCCGCCCTCCAGCCAGCGCAGAGGGCAGCCATGTACGTCCTGACCCCGTCTGCCTGTCTGTCTGATCCCCTCGGAGTGGAGGTGGAGGGGGAGGGGAGGGGAGGGGGGGAGAGTCTCCTGCTCTCTGTCTGTCTGTCCGTATGACCACTGTGATCACGACTGTGTGTTGGTATGTTTATCTGTCTCTACATTTTTGTCTGTCTGTCTGACCACGTGACTGTCTGTCTGTCTGTCTGATCACCTGAGTGTCAGTATGTCTGTCTGATCACCTGACTGTCTGTCTGTCTGTATGATCACCTGAGTGTCAATTTGTTTGACTGTCTGTCTGCCAATCAGTCTCTGACCCTCTGTCTGTCTGTCTGTCTGTCTGTCTGTCTGTCTGTCTGTCTGTCTGTCTGTCTGTCTGTCTGTCTGTCTGTCTGTCTGCCTGTCTGATCACCTGACTGTTTGTCTGTATGTGTATCTCTCTGTCTGCCACTCTATCCCTGTCTGTCTGTCTGTCTGCCTGTCTGCCTACCTGCCTGTCTGTCTCTCGCTGCCTGTCTGGTAGTGACGCCACCCCACCCTTCCATTCATTTCTCCTCCTTGCATCAATGAGGAGAAATAGCCTGCTGGGGGAGTGGAGGGGGAGGAGGGGGGAGTTCTCCCTGTCTCAGCTTCAGGTCAGGTTTGGT
>OLKM01003516.1:0-5000 GCA_900291075.1 Melanogrammus aeglefinus | reverse complement strand
AGCTAGCAGTGGCTACCAGCGCTTACTGTATCCTGATGATGCTAGGTTTCTCGTCGGCTACCCATTGGCTGACAGTCCTTTGGTCGCTCCAATCGTCACTCTTAACCGCAGCAGTGTGGTGTGCTTTAAAATAACTTGACACACTTTTACAAACTGTTGTGCACGATTATCCTTTCGCATACCAAGTGAGACACAAGATTGAAAAGAATCGAAAGAGCTATACTTGGAATCTTCTCCTGAGGTCCCACAGGACATAATCCCGTAGAGCTAGCTTGAAAACCCAGTTAATAAGGGCCTGATTTGAGTTGGTTTACACTCAATCCAGTGCTAACATTTCAACACAAAGTTATTCCAACGCTAGGCAGAGATCCCGCCCAAAGCAAGCAAAGATGAATTTATTCCCCATAATTTCTAATAAGGTGGTTAAAAGTTTACAACAAATGTACCCAAATTAAACCCACATTTTAAATAACAACAAAGTCATTGTGTTACCTCCGACTAATGAAACTGGTATCATTGTTTTGCTGTTGCAACGGGAGTGAGATGAGAGGGTTCTGTATTTTTGGAGGCATATATTCTGGTTTTTTCCGGGGACTGGAAAAACTGAATGTGTAAGTTGCCGCAGAGCCAGAAGGCCATGTACCAGACACTCATGCATAATGAATAAGTACTTGGATTCAGTTGCAAAGAGAGGGAAGGAGAGGTGAGGAGGAGAGAGGAGAGGGTAAGAATGAGGGGGACCGGATAGAATGATGAGAGGAAAAAGGAGAAAAAAGGAGAGAGGAGAGAGGAGAGGAGAGACGGGAGGAGAGGGAGAGGAGGAGAGGGGAGGAGGAGAGAGGAGGAGAGGGGAGGAGAGAGGAGAGGGTAAGAGTGAGGGGGACCGGATAGAATGATGAGAGGAAAAAGGAGAAAAAGGAGAGAGGAGAGAGGAGAGGAGAGACGGGAGGAGAGGGAGAGGAGGAGAGGGGAGGAGGAGAGGTGAGTTGGGGTGGAGGAGAATTGAGCGGAAGGAAAGACAAAGGTGAAGTGAAAATTTTTGACTAGGACATAAGTTTGGGCGTCGGAAAAAACTCCTAAACACCAGGAGCAGAGAAAGAACAAGGGAAACTAGGCCAAATATGTTTATGTGTGTAAGGTTGTAGGCCCAGCCGTGGGTGCAAATGTAAATGTAGTCTCAACTTTGATGTTCCATTTCGTCTGTGCATTTAGTACATTTTAAAAGTAGGTGCTTAGATTGTGTGTGTGTGTGTGTGTGTGTGTGTGTGTGTGTGTGTGTGTGTGTGTGTGTGTGTGTGTGTGTGTGTGTGTGTGTGTGTGTGTGTGTGTGTGTGTGTGTGTGCGTCTGTGTGCATGACCCCAATTTGTTCAGACACTCATTAGTGGTGCATTAAGAGATGTCTAAAGTTTTGAGAGTAAAACCCCAGAGAGGGAGGGGGAAAGGGCAAGAGACACTGAGACAGAGCACAAGAAAGGGAGAGAGAGAGAGAGGTTCAAGGAGATGTAAGAGAGAGAGAATTGAATTGAAACTGAATTGATTTGAATTGAGATGGGAGATAGAGAGGGAGAGAGAGAGAGGGAGAGAGAGAGAGAGAGAGAGAGAGAGAGAGAGAGGAGAGAGAGAGAGAGAGAGAGATAGAGAGGGAGAGAGGAGAGGGAGAGGGAGAAAGAGAGGGAGAGAGAGAGAGAGAGAGAGAGAGAGAGAGAGAGAGAGAGAGGAGATGTATGAGAAGGAGACGAGGAAGATCGAGATAGAGAGAAAAAGAAAGAGCGAATGAGGGGAGAGAATAGAGAGGGAGGGAGAAAGAGAGAGAGAGCCAGATAAGAGCGAGAGAGAGAAAGAGGGGGGTTCGTTCTGTGTGTAAAAGAGATAGAGATCCCCCAAACCTAAGTGATTATCCACTCAGACAACCATCAAACTTTTCAGAGGCTATATCTGTGTGTGTTTGTGTGTCTGTATTAGTGTTTGTGTGTGTGTGTGTGTGTCCATGTGAAGGTATGTGTTTGTGCGCACGCAGAAAAAAAGGAAGCTATCATGACGAACAAACCCAGCTAACGCCACGCACAGCACAAAACACACAGCCACAGTTGGCGGCTTAATCAGCCAATCAGAAAGTCAATATGTTCCGCTTGTAAATTAAAAGAAAGCTGTTTACATTCTCCAAACGGGGCCTCATTGCCGTTGGATACAGAAACCAGGTGTTTACAGCCTCGGCCATGTTTCATTTGATAACGTCCCCCCCCTTCATTACAAATGATTGTTTTTTAATCTCCCCCCCCCCCCCCCCCCCTCCTCCACACGCCACCCACAGTAATTCG
The DNA here is from genome assembly GCA_900291075.1 of Melanogrammus aeglefinus. Taxonomy (NCBI): domain Eukaryota; kingdom Metazoa; phylum Chordata; class Actinopteri; order Gadiformes; family Gadidae; genus Melanogrammus; species Melanogrammus aeglefinus. Next base: position 2,681 of record OLKM01003516.1, on the reverse strand, counting down.
TCGTTAATATTAACGTTGATTTCAGTTCCGTCCTATCGGAGGTTTGACACCGGTCATTAGCTGAACGGGGTGTTTTTCACTATTGCTCCTACATTATCGTTTGACTTATTTACTTATTGTGTACAAGAGCACAATTCTTATTCTTGGTTCGTCAATAGCCTTATAAACTCAACATATAGCAGCAACAATGAGTAAATAAGTAAACAATAATTAAATCAAATAGTAAAAGTAAAAATATGTAAAAAAAAAAAAGTCTAAAATAATAAGCAGAAGTGGTGGTGGTACCAGCCACGAGTATTTCTGTAATGAAATGCTAATACACTTTGAATGTTGTGGAGTAAAAAAAAAAGGGTGAATATTAAAGTGTTTTCTGTTTGAGCAGGGCCTCAGTTTGATCTCCTTTCAGAAGGAAAATCAGAAGACATTTTTAAGAATATTTCTCAGAAGGTTTTCTACATTCATTAATTGATATATAACTTCTCTGGGATATTTTGAGCGAGAGTTTCAAGTGACAAGGAGCTCTTCTATTGAAAATAATTGAAATAAATTGAGAGTGTGAGAGTGTGAGAGTGTGAGAGTGTGTTATTCAGTCGGTTTTGTGTTTGCTTTTGAATGCCGCTGGTTGGTCACATTCACCCTCGCTTCACTCTCCTCTCTGATTGGCTCTGACGGCCCCGCTCAGCCCGTCGTGAACGCGGCGTGTTTAGTACTCATATAACGTAATGTACGGGACTCCCAGCAGGGAAGACGTGGGGCCTACCCACCAATACCCACCATCTACCTGTAGGCATCCCCCCCCCCCACACACACACACCCACACACACACACACATTTGATTAATTTATTTGGAATGACCGATACTACAACACCATAGCATCCAATAAAGAGCCTATTACATCCAAAACAACATAAACACTTTAAAGGTAACCACAACAAAGTGAATCAGTAGAAATACATGTATAGTTCAAGTTGTATCATGGGTAGAGATAACAGCGCCTTCTCCAACCATGCAGACTGCCAATTATTGCTGACACAGAGCAGTACTCGGCTACTTGCTTAGAGATCTTCTTTTTGAGTCCAGCAATTTGCATTCCTCTAACACAGAGTCTATGAACATGTCCAAGGCTGCCATAAATGAGTCCAACTAGATTTGGGCTATAACCACCTGCCGTGATAGCTGGTATTAATGGCTGGTACTTCAACATTTTTTCAGAGAAACACAGGTCCATATGCAGGTCAAAGCAACAGCCCACTTCCAGAATCACAATGGTTTTTAAAGATCATCGACAACAACAATGTCAGGAGTATCTGGATAGTCTCTAAGAACACCTTCAAGGGAGTTATTATTTAAATGTCTGAACCAGTTAATTTGTATTTTTTTCGTTGATATGTATTGTGCTTAGTCCATGTACTTTGCGCAGTTCATTCGCTGTAATGTCAACAATGCGATCTTGACGGGCAATGTATAGTCCTTTAAATGTGGGGCATCCGTTCAATGCACACACACACACACACACACACACACACACACACACACACACACACACACACACACACACACACACACACACACACACACACACACACACACACACACACACACACACACACACACACACCTTCCTCAAACAGAATCTCTCTCTCACACACTCTCCCTTACACACGCAAAAACGGACACACGCACACAAACACACACACACACATGCACACACACATGCACACACACGCACGCACGCACACACACACACACACACACACACACACAGTCACGGGGTAGCTCCGAGTAGCAGACCCACCAACCTTGGCAGCAGGGTTTCCTCTCAGGGCCGAGGGAGAACACTGATGAATACCTCCACCCCCCTGTCATCAATCAGAGACAGACCCCCTGTACCCCTCTGTCTCTCTCTCTCCCTCTCTCTCTCTCTCTCCCTCTCTCTCTCTCTCTCTCTCTCTCTCTCTCTCTCTCTCTCTCTCTCTCTCTCTCTCTCTCTCTCTCTCTCTCTCTCTCTCTCTCTCTCTCTCTCTCTCTCTCTCTGTCTTGCTGTCTCTGTCTCTCTCTCCCTCTCTCTCTTCCTCCTCTCTCTCTCTCTCTCTCTCTCTCTCTCTCTCTCTCTCTCTCTCTCTCTCTCTCTCTCTCTCTCTCCTCCTGTCTCTGTCTCTCTCTCTCTCTCTCTCTCTCTCTCTCTCTCTCTCTCTCTCTCTCTCTCTCTCTCTCTCTCTCTCTCTCTCTCTCTCTCTCCCTCTCTTCCCTCCCACTCCTCCCTCTCTCCCCTACTCCTACCTCTTTCTCTCCCCCATACACCACTCCTAGTCAATGTGAAGGACGGAGTGGGACTTAAAAAACAGGTCTGTGGGCCGGTCTGAACCGGTATTCTGCCGTTAATACCGGTATTAACGGCTTCATTCATCAGTTCACCGTGTATTGCTGTGGCCCGGGCTGTCCGCCTTCTGTAGCTCTCCAGACCTCACCAGATGGCCTGTCTGTCCCCGCACCACACACACACACACACACACACACACACACACATAGACACACACGCACACACACACACACACAACACACACACACACACACACACACACACACCACAACACACACACACGCGCGCGCACCACACACCACACACAACCCCCACACGCACACACACACACACACACACACACACACACACACACACACA